>CANUEX010114604.1:0-54196 GCA_948099535.1 Jatropha multifida | reverse complement strand
TTCAATAAATTTTCGGGCGAACCAAAATGATTTTCGATCCCCATAATATTACGTGGCGTAATATTATTGGCTAATAATTTACAATTTAAATTTAAATGGGAATGTTTCGAAATAAAAATTTCAGGGTATTATAATATATTATCATTTCTTTTATTTTGTAAAAATTTATTTTAAAATATTTACAAAAATAAATATCATATAGAGATAATAATTATATGAATATAATTGTAAATTAGAAGTTTACAAATTCAAATATTTTTATTTTTTGACAATGAGTGGTTGAGCTATTTTGGATTAATATTGATGTGAAAAGAAATTAAATCTTTATATGAATATTTATTAAAGACCAAAAATTTCTTTAAATTTAATAAATTTTAATGGTTGTTTTCTCAAAGCAATTTTTATGAGAACAAAACTCCCTATTTATACATAGGGACATTGTCATTATATATAATGATAATTATTCGCATCAAGCAAATCAATTGTTACAACTTCTTCATCTTTTTGTTATGTATGACGACATTAGGGAGAAAATAAGCAGTTGAAAATGCTAATTACTTCAGAAGTTGAAAATGCTAATTACTTCAGACCTGCACGATTTTGTCTCGTAGGTGAAATGAGAACTTCCCAGGAGGTCATCTATCCTAGAATTTTCGCTAAGCGAGCACGTTTAACCTTGGAGTTCTTCTAATTCTCCAAGTAATTCCATCAAAAGGAGCCTTTGATGATCAGTTCTCCTTTTTTTTATATATGATCTGATTCATTCTTATGTTTTGCATTTCATTATACTAGCTAGTCTGCCATCTAGAAACTAGCTAGGAGCTCTGTTCTACCCGCCCTCTTAGAATTGCTTTGCCGGGTCGGGATGTCATGGGCCACTAGCTTTTGCGTGATTCATCCTCAAAACATACATCCATTGAAGGAGGTTCAACTTTGATACTAAACTGTCACGCCCTGAATCCAACCACTAAAGGAATTATCCACTTTAGATTAAGCCAGCTTCATCCTATATTGGATCGGGAAAACCCGCACGATTTTCTCCCATAGATGAAATGGGAACTTCCAAGGAGATCACTCATTTTAGGATTTTCGCTAAGCGAGCACGCTTAACATGGAGTTCTTCAAATTCTCCAAGTCATTCTATCAAAAGGTGTCTCTGATGATTAGTTTTCCTCTTTTCAATATATGATCCAATTCATTCTTATATCCCGCATTCCACTACCCTAGCTAGCCTATCATCCTAAAAGTTAGCTAGAAGCTTTGCTTTACCCGCCCTCTTAAGATCGATTTGCTGAGTTGAGATGTCACAATCACATTTTGATCCTCTGATAAAGTTGTATGAACTAGAAGTTCAAACGATAGTTATTTTGCAAATTATTGTAAATCAGTGGCTAAAATCCTATTAAAATTGAAGTCCTCAAAGGATGAAATTGCATATGTTAATAAATCTATTGCACACCCGAAGTGGGTAGATTGATTAGTTACAAAGAAAAAAAATCATTGAAAATGAAAAAGGAGTAAAAAAAATCATTGAAAATGAAAAAAGAGTAAATATATTATCCAGAAGAGATCTAAAACATGACTGATAAATAATTTTTTAGAAGAAACTTAGGTACTTGAAACTAATTATTTTAATGAAAAAATGAGATCTTGATAAGTTATGCATGTCAAAGAAAAGATGGAATCAATATAAGATAAATATCGACTGTATTTTTACATATGCTATAACACTTAATATTGAGAAAAATTATGAAGATATTGAATATAAGTCTTATTGGCATATACACATAAAATGATTGTCTATTTTATATGGTTCATTTAATATAGATATCTATATGAAAATTCTTGAAGAATTTAAGTTACATGAAGCAAAAATTCAAATTCTCAAAAAATTATATAGAGCTCTATATGGACACTTGATAATGATAGTCCTTGAAGGATTAAAACATACTTATAGCATGCAAATTGAAACCCTTAAAAATGTATTCAAGTAAATTATAAAGATTTTTATACAAATTAAAGAAATTTAGTGGTATAATCGCTTTAAAGAAATGGCTGAGTAAATATTATGTGATCTATGGTGAAAAACAAATATATGATATGATTCATCGTGTTTCTATTCTTTTTTTTATGAAATATATGAAAGTCCCCGGATGATTTAAAATGCCTAAAACATATAAAAAAATTTTATATGGATTAAAGCAATCTAGACACATGTGATACAATCACCTTATATACATGATAAAAGAAGGTTACATAAATGATACAATATTGTATTATATCACCTCATGTGATAGAATCACCTCCAAAAATAGTAAAAAAACTCTTTAATCTTAAAGTATTATATCTTTTTGCAATAATGAAATTACCTTATCTTGAAATACGATAGTACCATACTGAGTATATACTTGAAATATCATTATATTCGTAATAATTTATATATGATTTATATTTCTTTATTTATTGAAGACATCACAATTTATGAAGTAAGCAAATAAAATATCTAATTGAAATTGATATGTTGATATACACAAAGTATATACACTCTGTTTGCACAGAAAAAAACAAGCTTCACAATATTGTAGAAGATAATATTAAAAAATATTATATTCTGTGAAAAAATAATATACTAAAAGAAAAGACTATTGATGTCTTCAAGAGAAATAAATTTTTAAAATATAAAGAATACTCTACTATTTTTGTTTCACTAGAATTTTTTTTTAATAATATTTTAATGAGACATATTCTTTGTTTAATATACATCCAAGGCAAATATAATCAATGTCCATTAAGTTTATTAAAAAAAATTGTCCATTAAGTTTATTGAAAAAATTAACTCTTTGGAATAAAAAGTTATATCATTTAGAATGAATGATTATATCCTTTAACGTGTAAGGTTATATCTTTTGAATTATATTTTGTATCCTATAAATTGTCTTAATCATTGAATTATGTAACTAAAATTCTAATACAAGAATTTTCGTTCTCTCTACTCTTTCTATATTCTTTATGTTATTTATATTTTCTATATTTATAAAACATTGTATATTAAATTTACTTAAAACTGGTGAATTACTATTTTGAAAGAAGGTTCAAAATGCCCTCTAAACTTGAGACCAATATACAAATTACCATTTTTTTTTTACCTTTTTCTTGACAAAATTCCCACCATCTCGGACTATAACTTAACTTGCAACTCTATTGAGCTCAAATCAAGTTTCAAACTTTCCTCTTCCCGTTGAAGTTGAGCTCAACGCTTTGGTTTAATACCAAATTTGGACACATGACGCTCCTGAAGCATGGATAGAATATTAGACCCAGAAACCCGCTCCCTCTAGGGAATTGCTGACTAAACAAGGGATCCGTCGATCTTATATGCATTCTCAAGAAGCCATAATCATTCCGGTGTGGAATTTAAGCACACCATTGTCAAGGAATAATATTAAAGTAGCAACATATTAATATATCATATGCATTCTTGAAATGGAAACACATATGACAGCAGAACGACCACATATATGTAAACAAAACTGCCATTCCTATATAGCATATAAGACCAGTATGAACACAGTTTCATTCCACTCCATCAGGAGAACCATTCATATTGTAAGCACAAAATTGATCCAGTACCCTAAAAAAGCTATGATCCTATATATGATCAGCAGCAACATTTTCACAATTCACCACTTTGTATGATCCTGCAAAAATATTTAAATTTAAAACCCAGATCAAACCAAAATTAAATTAATTCAAAGATAGTACTGAATAAAACTTAAGTCTGCCGGATAGGATCTTCTGCCTCTCTTTGGACGACTTCTGTTTTACAACATTACCTTTGTCAAATAATGCTAGGGTCTCTAGATAAGTATCAACAAAAGCATATGGAATTGAAGAAGATGATTGTCCACTACCAAATTCCAATATAACTTCTCCATCTTTTTTGAACCCCAACAGTCTTAATATCCCCATCTTTTGATCACCAACCTTTGGTAAGTTCACCCATGACTCTGCAACACCATACTCTTTCATCACCCATATATCAGTCCAACAGCAATGAGGAGCAATGTCAAAAACTCCAATTGAGGAGTCCCCAAATACCTTAACATGGCGTCCAAACGCACCACACCTTGTCAATGAATTTGGCAACATGATTTCACGGAAAACTTCATCTTTCAAATCAAAGACCAGAATAAAATGTCTGAAACGACTACCATGATCACCTGTGGAATCATTTGAATAATAAGCAATCCAATGCAATGCATTGTTCACATAAGCAGCATTCTGTAAGGGACACTGATTTACCATTTGCTTTTCTATCCAACACGTGGTTGCATTACCAGTAATAATCTTCCACGAGTTCAAGTTTAATGAGTAAATTTCAATTTGAATCTTAGGTTCTTGAATTTTTCTACAGTCATCTAGGTGCATAATCATTCTGAAGAGTTTATAGTCATTAGCGTTAGAATCAAACCCAAAACCAACAAAATCATTACATAAGTAACAGATAGCAAAGAAAAAATTGGGTTGGGGAAGTGTAAATGATTTTCTAATAGAGGGATTCCAGAGAATGAATTTGTCTTTGTACCAGCTCAATCTCTCACGTCTATCACAGAGACGTAACAAGCCATTAGAGTAACCCACAGCCACTGCCTGAAAGAATCTGGCGTCGGACTTGAACGGGAAATGCAGTGGCATGTAATCCTTGAATTCTTGACTCTCAAAACCCAAAGAGTACTGATTGTCGTCGAAGTGAGATAGGAGTAATGGGTTAGGGTTGCTTTTGATGTTACTTGATGAGGTTTTAGCAATTTGGGCAGAAATGAAATTAGGGTTTTTGATTAGAGAGTGCCATAACTTGCAAACACTAGTACATTTAATTAAGGATTTAACAGGTAGGTTGTGTAAGATTTGTTTTATGACTTCTTCAGGCAAGTAGTCCGACATTTCTTCCGTTGTTTTCCTCTGTCAGTTGAAACAGGAAGGATAAATGAGGGAAGGGTCTGTCTATCCTGTGTTCTAAAATTTCTGTTTTCCGGAATTTTAGAATTTCTTTTTTATTTTTCTACATTTTGATTGGACACCTAAAATTTTTTGTATAAGAATAAAATTATCAATAATAATGATAACTTTTCAAATTTCAAATCTAATCTAGCTTTCTTTCAAAAAATCTAATCTAGCTAAACCCAGAGAACACCAGTTAAAATTTGAAAATTTTTAAATTTCCAAAACATACATTATTTTAAAATTAATTTGTCCATTTTGAACTTTTTTTTCTTTTTCCACTGGATTGTTTGCAATGAAGAGAGCGAGCGATTTATGTTGAAAGGAGAAAAGTTATTATAAACTTTGATAATGAAAACACACAAAACTACTATACATGCATTAGACTCTCGCAGTCTTCGGTCTTCTCATTCAACATTGAAGCTAACACATAATCTGAAGAAACTCCTCGTAAGACTATTACTTGAAAGAAACGATATCAATAATAATTGAGCAGTACAAATTTTCAAAAAATAAAAGAATCATACATTATTAGCAATAGAAAAGATAAATATATTTATAATATATTTTTAGACTATTAATATTTTTATTAAATTTACTACTAATAACTAAAATATTAATAAATTTAGTCATAGAGAGCTATTTTTTCATAGAGTTGTTAATCGAGTGTAGTTTGATTAGTTTTTTATTTACGTGAGAGTGAAAAATTTCGAATTCAAGTCAGTTTATTTTTAGCCCTCCCCAAACCAGCACTAAGGCTGTGATCCCAGCAGAACCACCTGACCTATAGATTTCGATAGGAAATGATTTTCAGCCTTTAACAACTGGAAGCTTAACTCATAATTGATTCCTATTTAATAGCTAGATTATAGTTTCAATGTGAAAAAAACGCAGATTTGTTTAATATTCTTTTGTGATCCACATAATACTATCAATCAAGTTTCATTAAATCAAATAACACGTTCTTAAATGTTAATAAAACATAAAAAAAACGAATGGAAAAAAGGAATATTAAGATGGACAAAAATATATCCTTTGTAAAATTAGAGATGAGAGTCAGGACCGGGAAGAAGTAGTGGATTCGGTGAAAGCTAGCAGTTTTGAGTTGTTGAAAGCCAAAAATTAAATGGGGTCTTTTAATTTTTGTGACTGGTACGCTTTTCCTATTGAGGTGTGTAAGGCAGGTTGTGTTATTAACAGGAAGAAGTTGAATTCAGTTACTCCAACTTTTTGGGTTTGTCCAGGTATTGGATGCTTGAAGTTCAATACTGATGGCTCCTCCTTAGGTAAACCAGATCCGTGTTGGGGGTGTTTGGAGAGATAATAGTGGTATAGTGAAATACAACTTCTTTCTTTGTGTTGCGATTCTAGACTCCAATGAAGCTAAGTTACTTGCTATTTTCGCAGCCATTGAGATTTTTTTCCCTTTCTATTGGAAAGCATTGCCCCTTGATCATGGAGTCGGATTCCAAAAATGCACTGTGCTGGATCTTTCAAAAGTAGAATAGGCCTTGGAAATGGTGGCAAAGTTTTAATAAATTTGATCACTTGGTGGCTCAGCTCAATCAGGTTCCTTTTGTCTTTATCCCCCAGAAATGAGAATTGTTTCGCTAATTCCTTAGCTGAAAAAGGGGTTTCAGCTGCGTCTCCTTTTCTTGACTGGATTTAATCTTAACTTATTTCTTCCTTGCTTGCTTTAGAATCCTGCTGCGTTGGCCTTTAGCGTTTTGTTTTGCTGGTGTTTTGATTGTTGAGCTCCGCTTTGGTTATTTGGTACTGCTATTGTCGTGTGTGCTGCGTTGATTTTTTTTTTTCCTCTGTCCTTGTGTTCCAGCTCTTGCTTTAAGAGATGTTACATTGGACTGATCATGGACTGATCTTTTTGTTGTTTTGTGTTAATGTGATACTTTCTTTCTTGACAATCTGAGTTGTAGGGACTATGTTTGGGCGTAATGGGTTGCCCTTTTGGCGGGTATAGTTATTAGTAGCCAAGATTTTCATTTATCTTTTCAATAAAATTTATTGCTTGCTGATAAAAAAAAAATAAAGAAATGTAATAAAATAACCTTCAACATTAATAATTAATAATCGGAATTTTTGATTGGACAAACAATTGTATCATTGCCTTCTTTTTATATGAAACAAGTACTTGGAAGATTTTCAATTTATATTTTATATTAAGAATTCTAATAAGTACAAACTTGCTATATAATATATAAGAAATGGTTAGGAATTGTTTATATTTAGTATTTATTTATTATTATTATTTTATTATAAAATAAATGATAATTTGATCACACTACTCTTGATTTTATTATAACTTAAGAAAATTAATTATTTCCTTCATGTCTGTGAAAATCATATATGACTTAAATGTCAAGGGAGTACTTTAATTTGATTTGCCTTATTTGGACTGCATGTAGCAGTTGCCCTTACGTCAACTCCTTGGTCAAGCAATACTAAGCTCTCTGTATGGCTATAAATGGACTGTGGGTCCCGTGTGTAGGTATGACACAACTCAAGAGGGGGTGAATTGTATTTTCTAAAAATTTTTTCTTAAAAACACCAAATCAGAATTTTATTTGCAGCGAAATTAAAATGTATTTATAAGAGACAAATATTCAGTTTAGAATACTCTCACAACAATTGAAATTAGAACTGACTCACAAGTCTTCTTACAAGATTAGAACAGCTCACTGAAGATAAGTTATCAAGATTAGAACAGCTTTACAGAGTTACTGCAAGTTTAGAAAGATTTTGCAAAGAGAAGTTATTGCGTTTAGAACTTCTCCACTAGTCTTTTTGTAACATTAGAAAATAGATTAAACTTGAAGATTTAGACAAAAATAAATTTAGAATAACCAATTAGAACTTCAGAAAATTATGATTCAGAAATCCAGAGTTTTAATTTTATACAGAGATAGAGATTGCTTTACAAGTCAGAACTGAACTTAAATTAATTTTGCATTTCTAGAAATATAAATACCTGTGTAAACTGAAAAATAATTAAGCAACAATTTCAGAAAAGGAAAAAAGATAGACACAGTGATTTATAGTGGTTCGGCACTAACTCGCCCATATCCACTCCTCATGATATAACTTGAGATCCTCCACTATTTTATCTCTTTTCAAGGGTAAGAGACAAACCAACAGTACAAGGAAATAGATTTAATCACCTAAATCTAACCTTTACCCACTAGATTAAACAGATTTTAGTTGACCTTTATCCTTTTCCGTTTTATAAAGATCAGAAAACTCAGATCAAGACTTTTATATCTCACTCAAGGAGAAGGTTGCTTAAACACCTATAAATCTACAGCTTCTGAACTAAGCTATTACACAAATATTTTTCTTTTAAAGTATCTCTAACCACAACAAATTACAAAGAAATCTATATGGAAAGAGAGAAATGCAGAAATAAGCACAGAAGAATAGAAATACAAATTTTAAACTCAGAAACACAGACTTATTCTTTAGAAAGAGATGAAAACAAAAAGCTTTTCACTTGAGCAATATATCTTGAAGAACAGAGATGAAAAGCAGAAGTTATTTTCACTAAAAAATTTTTCTTGAAGACCAGAAACTAAAAGAAATCAGAGAGGGATTAAAGAGAAAGCTTTGAGAGATTTTGAATGCTTGGTTAATGGCTCAAACTCTTGTCCAACATTGAGAAGAAGCAGAAATTCTTTTATAGAGAGATGAAAACAGTTTACCGTTTGAAAGAGAAAATTTGAATTTAATGAGACTGTCACAAGTTTTGGTAAAAGTGAAATGAAGCATGGGGGATAATAATGACCATGTCCTTTGCTTAATACATTGGTGGCAGGTAGCATTTAATGAAGAGTGGAAAGTGCACTAAATCATGGTGGTATTTAAAACTAGAAGACAGTTTAGCTGTAACAGAGTTCTGACATCTGAGTTCAAAATTTCTACTGCAGATCAGAATGCATTAAGTAGTCGTTTGAGAAGTTTTACTCCAAGGGTCTTTTGGAAAGAAAAACATGGAAAAGAAGCTTTGTTCAAATCTTTCAGCTTTTCATACTTTAAAATATTTAAAAATAATTTTTTTTAACGAAGGAGAGAGAGAGAGAGAAAAAAAAAGTTATTTTGTGCTTATAATTATTTCTCTCTATCTTACATTAATTGTCTAAGTTACATACCAACTGAAGATGCTTCTCCAAGTCTTCATGGACTTCAATTAATTTTTTCAATAAATTTTAATAACAGAATCTGCATAAGACAAACTTTAGCACAGAAATAATATATATATAAATTTATTTAGTTTTAAGATAATCATCAAAATCAAGTGGGGAATTAACCCTTGAGCCAACATGGACGACTCACCATGCTTCGCTGTAAGAATGAGACTTTTAAGCCTTTGGCTCTCTATGTTTTGCGAAGCTATGCCTCCACGGTAAAAGTGCAAAACCACTTCTCTATTACTCCTAAAACCCAACACCTTTGAGTACCCTCTCCAACGTTTGCCCACAGTTCCTAAAATCACCCACAACGCCACTACACCGTACTCTTTCATCACCCATACATCTGACTTTTTGTTATCTTTTTTATGAATAACAGCAATTGATGATTCCCCAAATACACGAACTTTCAAATCACAAGATGAATTCACCAAACATTGAGGCAACCTTATCTCACCAAAGACCTCATCGCTTAGATCAAACACTACAATAAAACATTCCCTCTCATTATTTTTCCGTTTATAAGCGATCCAATGCAATGCACCATTCACAGATCTGTACAATTATATATAGTAAAACCACGAAACTCAGGGGCAATGTCACTGATATTCCTCCAAGAATCCACATTGAGTGAGTAACGTTCAGTCATACAATGAAGCGTACTTTCAACATATCGTTTCCAGATTCTCAACAACTTATAATCATGGGTTTTAGAATCATATCCAAACCCAAAGTAACTTGCATCAATGAAATTCCAAAGGAGTAAAGGCAGTATTATGTATTTTCTAATTGAAGGGTTCCAAAGCATAAATCTACACCCTTTTTTATCACGAAATGCAGGATCCACACCAAAAAGGCAAATTAGACCATGGCAAGAACCAGCAACAGAAAAGTTGACCTTGGAATCGGTTGGGTGATTGAGTCGCATGCATTCACTGAAATCCTTATTGTCAAAATGCAATTTGTATTTAGTATCAAGATACTTACCTATACGATGCATAAATAATGGGTTATTTTTCAAGGAAAGGGCTCTATAAATGTGAGTAGAAATGAAATTAGGGTTCTTGACAAGAGAGTAACAAGACTTGCATACATTGGTGCACCTTTATATGGTCTTCATGGGAAGCCTCCACAAGATTTCTTCTATTATTTCCTCAGGCAAATTTTTGGAGTTAGATTTCGATTTATTCATCTGTTTTCTTCAGACCTTTTCTTTTTCTAGATCATTTGCAAAGAAGACAGTGAGTGAACAGAAGTTGAGAGAAAAATTATTACTATATATAACAGCCATTCGACTGTTGATTTACATTAAACTCTTTGGTTACTTGCACTCTTTTCACTTCACAAAAAAAATTAAACATTTATTAAATAATACATAAAACGAAAAAAAAAACTCTTCGTAATGTTCTACTAGTAATTAATATTGATTTCTCCAATAGTAATTGGATTAAAGACTTAATGGTGTAGTCTTATTGTCTATCGTTTTTTGAATTATCTCACTTCAAAGATTTAGCTTTAGATAATCATACTTTACATTAAAAATTTATTTAGAATTTAGTATTATTTTCTCGGTCAAAATTACTCACTCTGCAACAAATATATATTTTAACTTGAATAAAGGCCATTTTTGTTAAAATATAGGTATTTTGAATTGATTTCTACAAGTTGCTGATCAATTTGACAAAAAAAAAGGTCATTTTTGCTCACTTTGAATAAAAGCTGCAAGGTTAGAGGGCAAATTGAGTAACAAAAAATTTATAATATTTAATTTTATGTACGGCGTGGTGCAATATTTTTTTTTTTTTTGCTAAAAGAATAAAAATTTCATCATGCTATCCATTTATATCCTTATTCTCTCTAAATAATATAAAAAATATTAAATATAATTTTAAAAATTGTCATTAATAAAAAAAGTTATTTTGTTATTAATTAATTAATGAAAATAGCTAAAAAAATTAATTTAGTTTTGTCATTAACCTCAATTATTTTTCTGATAAGTGAGCAAACAATATGGGTGGCGAAAGATATTTTAAAATTCATATATTGATATAAATGAAACCACATACAAAATTTCAAATTGAAGTCTTAATTATCTACATATTTATATATTTATTTAAAAAAACATTACCTAATATCCAACCTACAGTAGCACTTAACAGAGAGATCTTATTACTGCCAACATTCAACTTCATTTTTTGACCCATACCAAGTCTCTATAGTAAAATACAAATAAACTAACACGTTAAGGGAAAAAAGAAAAAAGAAAAAGACTAGCTCCGCCTCTGACGGTGTTGGTTTGGAGGAGATCGTCATCATAGTGTTGAAGGCCAAGCTACTCTCGAGTAGCTTTCAAGAAAAAGTTCAGCCATATAGAAACCATTGAAGGAATAGTGTTATATAAGAAATTAAAAGAACGGATGTTAATAATCAGAGCGCTGTTATAAGTAATATCCATTCGAAACTGGTCCAAAAATTAATTTTGTTCCAAGTTAGAAACCAAAAGAACATGCCATAAAATGCGGAGAAATAAAGTTGAAATGTGATATCAGACTTGAGTCTCCTTGTTTCCTACCCTCTCCAACACTAACAGACACTCTATGCTTATTGAAAATGTGAAGAGAAATAAAGTTGAAATGCAGAACAATATAACAAGAAAATTCCTTTTCTTCTGCTTAATCAGTGGGTAATGAAACACATTGAACAAACTGTACTTAATCAAGAAAGTGCATTAGTTGGACATTTTGATTCGCTTTGTCTCACTTGGACTGCTTGTATCGATTGCCCTTACATCAGTTTCTTTGTCTAGCAATACTAAGCTTTCCACATACCTATAAATAGAAGATCCAACCTTTTTATCCGTAGCAATGACATTTTTTATCTTTTGGCTCTCTATGTTCTGCGAAGCTATGCCTCCACGATGAAATTGCAAAAACACATCTCTATTATTCCTAAAACCCAACACCTTCGAACCTCCTTTCCAGTGTTTGCCCACTGTTCCCAACATCGCCCACGATGCCATTACACCATACTCTTTCATCACCCATATACCAGACTTCTTGTCGTCTCTCCAACCTTGATGAATAACAGCGATTGATGATTCCCCAAATGCATGAACAACCAATCTCGAACAATTCACCAAACATTCAGGCAGCATTATCTCGCGAAAGACCTCATCTCCTAAATCAAACACCATAATAAAACTTTCCCACCTATTGTTATTTTTCTTATCACTAATCCAATGCAATGCGCCATTAACAAAAGCCGGAACAACATGCATTTCTACGCTATGTATTGGAGTAATATCAGTAATGTTCTTCCAAGAATTTGCATTGAGTGAGTAAAGTTCAGTCCTAAAGTGAATCCCATTATCAACAGGAGGATTCAAGATTCTTAACACCTTATAATCCTGGGATCTAGAATCAAATCCAAACCCAATAAAATGATTACAGCCGAAACCCGAAAAGATAAAACGGGGTAAGGGAAGTAAGAGATATTTTCTAATTGAAGGGCTCCAAAGGATAAATCTATACCCGCAGTGACCACTAAATGCAAAATTCTCATCAAAGAAGCAAAACTAGGCCATTGCAAAAACCTGCGACATGAAAGTTGTTCTTAGAGTCGAATGGGGGACTGAGGGAGATGTATTCACTAAAATCTTTATTGTCAACATGCAATCTGTACTAATCATTACGATAGCCAGAGAGACGATGCATAAATAATCGATTATTTTTTAAGGAAAGGGCTTTATGAAGGTGAGTGGAAATAAAATTAGGGTTTTTGATAAGAGAGTACCATGACTTTCATACACTGGTGCACTTTCTTGATCGGCAGCCTGTACAAGATTTCTGCCATTATTTTCGCCGGCAAATTTTCCAATATCATCATCTCCCTGCTT
The DNA here is from genome assembly GCA_948099535.1 of Jatropha multifida. NCBI lineage: Eukaryota > Viridiplantae > Streptophyta > Magnoliopsida > Malpighiales > Euphorbiaceae > Jatropha > Jatropha multifida. The sequence goes on along the minus strand of CANUEX010114604.1, from coordinate 41,101 downwards.
CGGAGTTCAGACTCTTTTTTTTGGATTATTTGCAGCTCTCATTACGTTTTCAACGTAAGAGGAGAAGAGATAGAGTAAGTTTATTGGACTAAGCTACAGCCCATCTTCCAGATTGGCCCAACAGTCAGTGAGTTACAATCCAGTCATAATACGGTGAGATAATTCAGGTGCAATTCAATTTCGGAAATCAAACCCAGCACCAATTTCCCAATCATAAAAAAGAAAAGCTCACGAAAAATATATATTTTTTAGTTCAGGGCATATTGACAATCAAATTTCAGAATATTAAACTAATATCACATGAACTCTTGAAATTGGGAAATTGTAATAGCAGAACTAGTACTTTTACATTTAGCACCTGAGTTTGATACTAAGAAAGTTACACTCCATTCTAAAAAAAGGACCGTTCATATTAGAAATACAAAATCAATCAAGTATCCACAAAAATCTATGATCCTATATACGATCAGCAGTACTGTGATTGCTGGTTAGAGTGTCAAAACTTTCACAATTCATCAACAGCTATATGATCCTGCAAGAAACTTAAAACCCAGCCCAAGTCAGGACAAAATCAAATTAAATCAAAGATAATACTGAAAATAGAGAAGAATAATTACTAACTCTGTGTTCGATCTTCTGCCTCTCTTCGGACATTTTTCTTCTACAGAATTTCCTTTGTCAAGTAATGCTAGACTCTCCACATTAGTCAAGAGTTAATGATTTACGTTATCCTCTGGAATCCCTCTATCAGAAAATCATTCGCGCTTCCTCGACCCAATTTTGTGTTTTCCCTTTGTATGTTTTGTGATGATTATGTTGGTTTTTGGTTTGATTCTAACACTAACGACTACAAAGTCTTCAGAATAATGATGCACCTAGATCGGCACCATGTCAATGTTGAAGAACGTAACTTTCAGATGGAAATTTACTCATTAACATGAATTCTTGGAAGATTATCACTGGTCATGCACCTACAGATTGGATAGAAAACCAATGGCCATATTGTTAGATCCCCCAATACAATTAAAAGAATAATTACAACAGCTAGCTGAATAATAAAATACGATATAAAAATTTACGTAGTTCACTTTTAACTGTTTTAAGACTATGTTTACGAGACAAATTGAATACAAATTGAATGAAAATAGTGGCATTCACAGTATTTCTCAAAACATCCAAAAATAATTTTATCACTATTTTATCACTCTCCCGTTTTAGAAAAACATTTTCTAAAGCTAAACTCTCTATCTTTTCATTCTTTCTTTAGTGTGTTTCTGCTGAGCAACCTTTGCTCCTTATATAGAAAAGTTTTAATGCGTATGGAACATGTTCGCCTCTATTGCCGCGCTGCATTCTTTGAAATTCAATTGCTTTACTTTTTTTTTTCTTTCTTTTCACATGACATGGATCTCACTTAAGTGGGAACGTTAACTATATTTTCCTTCATCCCTGCAGCAAGCCAACAGTATTTAAATTTTTCCTTTGGAACAATCTTCGTCAGCATGTCTGATCCATTTTCATCTGTATGGATCTTCTCAAACTGTAACTGCTTCATCTCCAATACTTCTCTGATCCAGTAATATCTGACATCAGTGTGTTTTGGTCTTAAATGGAAGAAGAAATTCTTTTCAAGGTGAATTGTACTCTGACTGTCGTAGAATATTTGATACTGCTTTTGATAATTTCCAAGTTCATTTAAAAACTTCTTCATTTGTAGTAACTCCTTACACACTTCTGTTAGTGCTTTAAACTCTTACCTCAGTTGTTGAAAGAGCAACACACTTCTATAACCTTGATTGCCATGATACAACTCTCCTTGCAAATGTGATTAGATAACCTCATGTGTATTTTCTTGAGTCAATATCACTAGTCATATTTACATCAGTATAACCGACTAATACTGGCTTATCATCTCCAAAACATAAATATGTTTTGATTGTACTTTTAAGATACCTGAAAAACCATTTTACTGCAGCTTAATATTCCTTTCTAAGATTTGAAAGAAACTGACTCACTACTCCAACTGAGTAAGTAATATCTGGCCATATACAAACCATGACATACATCAAACTTCCAACTGCTGAAGCATATGGAATCTTTTCCATTTCTTCATCGGTAGAAAGACACTGTTTTGAACTCAATCTAAAGTGAATAGCAAGAGGACAACTAACTGCTTTAGCATTCTCCATATTAAACTTTTGAAGTACTTTTTCTATATACTTTTCCTATGACAATCATAATTTCTTAACACTTTGATTCTTTGTAATTTTCATGCCAAGAATCTGCTTTGTTGGTCCTAAGTCTTTTATGGAAAAATACTTACTTAGTCATTTCTTCAAGCTGTTAATTCTGAAAGAATTCTGACCAACAATCAACATATCATCCACATAAGGCAAAAGAACAATGTAGTCATCATCAGAGAATTTATTGATGAAAACATAGTGATCTGAAATAGTCTTTCTGTATTCTTGCTCTCCCATAACAGACTCAAAATTCTTATACCACTGTCTCAATTCCTGTTTTAATTCGTATAGGGTTTTCATCAATTTACATACATAGTCTTCTTTTCCTTTCTCTATGAAACCCTCTAACTGCTCCATATATATTTCTTCTTCCAAATCACCACGTAAGAAGACAATATTTACATCCATTTGCTCGATTTCTAAATCAAGCCTGATGATCAATCAAAGCACTGTTCGATTTGATCGATCAATCAAATCAATCCAAGCTTGATTTGGTATTCGAGCTCAATAAATAACCTAATTTAAGCTTTTTGTGGCGTAAATAATCAGATGGTTTAATTACTTGCTCTAAGACAATTAGGATTGATTTCTGGTTCTACCTCTAGACCATAAGCTTCCTGGGGTCGTGTTCCCTACCTTTCTTGTTTTTTATGAACTTGTAAGTTAGTTTGGGGTTGGAGATAAGTACTTTTTCCTGCCTACAAAGCTAAGTTTGCTGTAATTTTTATACAGATTAGGAAGAATTAATTAATATGGTTTAAATAATAAATTTTATTTATGCTTTTCCTGATGCAGTTTTTAATAATATTAAATACACTACTATTTTGATGTCACAAGTAATAAAGAATTCAGTGGGAAAATTTGTTGAAAACAAAGCATCCTACTTAAAGAATTAAAAATCAATTGTACCTTTTTTTATTAAACAAAGAGAGAATAAGGAATTGAAAAATCAATTAAGTTCAAAAAGAAAGTGGTTTTAGAAAAGATAAAATGAGAGAATAAACTTATATAAGTCAGGTTGTATTTTCATTATTTATTTATTTATTTTTTGAATGATAAGTGGCTATTAAAAAGTTTAAGGCTAAGAGATAATTCTATAATTTCATGTTTTCTGCAATTATTTCCCCTTTTAATAGGGACTGTTCATATTTATTTTTGTCATTTGACAGTTTTGGCTGATTTAAGATAGCAACATTCTTTTTTCAGTTTATTTTTGGGAGTTCAAATCTTTGAAGGCTGAGGACTAGTTTTGATATGCTATTAAATAAAGGTCCATGAGTAGTTTGGATCCGTAGATGCTCATAATTTAAGATTGTTATACTCTTCATTTATGTCTCTGCATATGTTTGAGTCTCTAGGTATAGAATATATTTTACATATTCTCCATACATTAATGTCCTTAGCATGAGCCTGTGCTTGTCGTGTTTGCGTGAAACGCGTGCATATTGCTTGCTACTTTTCATGAATGAGCGCTTATTTTCTTTTCTTAAATTTTATACCAGATGAAGAGCGTCGACCACGAGGAACTGTATTCATATTTGAAGGGTTATGGAAAATGTTTTCCAGATGATGCAGAAGAGAAAAGAGCAGGTGTCGACCAACTTCCTTCTTCTTCACTTGTTGGGGATGGAGGTGCAAGTTGGAGGCTAGGGAGCATCAAGTGCAAACCTTTTGGCAGCTAGGGCTCTGAAACTTCGCATGAAAGGGAAGCATGAAGAAGCAGATAAGCTCATGGTAAGATGATTTTCTGCAGTTTTACAATTTTTTGCTTGTTTTGCTTCCAGTTAATACATCAGAATTAACTAGGCTCATCTAATCTCTTTGCCACTTTGGTGAAATTCTCAGCTAACTTGCATAATCCCTTGGGATGCGAAAGAATTAGGGCATATGCTTTCACCAAAGTCTTCATAAAAGCATCATCCAAACTCAGACCAAGTTTGACCTGAATTGTCTTGAATTAAAAAGAAAAAAAAAAGAAAAAACCTGCAGCTAGAGGTTTAGCAACTTGTGTCTCTGGTTTTATGAGTCCCTTTTCTGAGTATAAACTGAAGGAGTTAAATATCAGAGTGTTTTGGTGCTTTTATGGAAAATGGCTGTAATTTCAATGTATTCTTTACGTTTGCTACTTCAGCCCAGAATCGCACGAGGTTTTATTTCAGTTACTTATTGGAGCTATTTTCTTTTGATTTCTTTATTAGCAAAAGGCTGAGAATCTAATGGCAAAGCAAGGCGATGTAGAAAAATCGAGTGGACCTCAAAAAGTAGGAAGCACCAAAAGGTAAATCTTTCATCTCTTGATTTTCTTATCTTATCTGCGTATGTTTTTTTCTGTATATTGTCTAATACTGCGGTGGAAGTTGTGGATATAGTAGTGGAACTGATAGTTGTAAGATTGTGGTATTTGTCTGGAATTCAGATTAAAAACATTTGCTGTCTCCATTTTTAACTTTTCTTTCAGAACACTTATTTGGTTCCTTCTTGCACTTCCCAAAAACAGTTTTAGAACACTTATTCAGTGCCTCCCTGATTTGCGCCATTTGCCATTTCTTTTATTTATTTATTTGTTTTCTTTGTATCTTTATTCTGCAATCTTGGACTGATTCACCTAACTTAATTTTTACATTTCCTTTTTCTTCCTTATAGATGTGCTCTTCAAGATATTTCTCCCCGAATAAAGGAAGATGTGCACAGGCATTTGGCTGTTACGATCATCCAAGATAAGCAGTATGGTTTTTCTGTACTGGCAGATGATGACTATGACTTTGAGGATGGTCCTAGCAGAAAGTATAGGAAAAAGGGAGTGGGGACGAAGCACAAATCCACAGAGGAAAATGTTATTGCAAAGATCTTCATGACTCAGCAAGACCGATGCTTTTTTGGCTTCGAGAATTTGAACTGGCCAAAACATCTCGTTGTATCCATGGCAGACTTCACGTATTTGATGTTGCCACAGTGGCAGCCTGTTGTTCCAGGCCATTGCTGCATCCTACCGATGCAGGTAAGTTTAACCTATTTGCTTGGTGCTAGACAATTCAATTCTGTTATTTTGATATTATTGTGATCTTTATTCTGACTGTTCTGCCTGCACAGTATGAATCAGCCACAAGGATGGTTGACAATTATGTATGGGAAGAGATTCGCAATTTCAAGAAATGCCTTATGCTGATGTTTGCAGAGCAAGGGAAGGATTTAGTGTTTCTTGAAACAGTAATGGGGCTGGCTAAACAACGCCACCATTGTTTAATTGATTGCATTCCCCTGCCACGTGAAATTGCTAAACAGGCCCCTCTCTACTTTAAAAAGGTTGGCTATTTTTGATTTTTTTTTTTTTTGTTTCATGCTTTGATTTCTTTGCTTGCTATTTTAGTTTTTGAAGTTTAAACCAATGTCCTGAACCTAAATTTTGGCATAGGAAAAGAGGGAACATCTATTTGACAAAGCTATTTGTGAGCAGTTTGAAAATTTTCCTTAATTTCCTCTCTTTCGATGTCATCTCATTTTTCTTTTTCTCTGAGAGAGAATCAATTAATAAATTTTTAGCATGAAAATCAAGATGTATGAAATTAAAAATTTTATCGTCTTGTTTGAGTGGGTGTAATTAAGTGACTTTCAAACTTTTAGCATGAAAAGCAAGAAGACATATGTGCTAACTTTCTTAATTGTGGCCAATAAGATGAACTATGATCAATAATTGAACAGACATCTGACCATAATCTTTTTCAGGCAATTGATGAAGCTGAAGATGAGTGGAGCCAGCACAATGCAAAGAAGCTAATCCATACTGGTGAAAGGGGGCTTCGTAGTTCAATACCTAGGGACTTTCAGTACTTCCACGTGGAGTTCTGCCTGAACGCAGGATTCGTTCACGTGATTGACAATGAACTGCAGTTTAATGGTAGCTTTGGTCTTGATGTGATAAGAGGCATGCTGCAAGACGTGAGTTGTCGCCATAGGCATGAAACCCTGGAGGTACAAAAGCTGTCCGTTGCACATTTCGCACGTGAATGGGATCGTTTTGACTGGACGAAACAATTGACTGGATGATCTTGAAATAAATAATAGAATTTCTCTCTCGCTTTTCTCACTTTGTATTTTACATCTCTTCGTATAAAGTTTGATATATTTATGCAACCGTGGAACTTTCCGGTGGCTCAACATCCTAAAACCTTTAGTGCAAAAGGTGTTATTAAAAAGAATGTCATTAGATTCCTTTGCTGTGATTTGTTGTATATAGATGTAGAGAATTTCTTAGAATCATTTGTGGGACGAAATTATCTTCCTTGCTTCGTCGTGTGCTTTTAAAAAGAGGTTTTTGGGTGTTATCATGTGATTTAAAAGCCTGTTTAATCTGATTTGGTTTTAAGAAAATAGAGTCTTCGAATAATTTTGTATGTAGATTTACAGCATGCCTATGTCAAAATTTTAAAATTGGGGAATGTGGGAAACTGCTGGAAAGTTTTATCACATATTCAGAATACATACAAAAAGGAAAAAAAGAAAGGATGTGAGCTTTCATTTCATATCACTGATATTTTTTTTTTCTCTATGGTCATTGGTAGTTGGTGTTGACCATGAGATTTCTTACTGCCTAAAGACCAAGTGGGAATGTCTGCTGGTGATGGTTTGTTTGCTTCATGAAAATTTTAACTGTTCACTGTACTCTGATTTACTATTATCACTTTTTTCAGATCCCATTGTATCCTTAGTTCAGTTGTTCCAGGTATGTGCTCCAGTGTAATGTAAAGTTGAAATTCATCCCAACGCTTGACTAGTTCTGTTCAGGAATACAGGTTTGTTCTAGGTCCAAGGGCAGAAAGCAGACTGACTCTTTAGCACGTGATTAGGTTTGCATGGTGTTTTGTTTTATTTTTCTTTTCTGTTTCTACAAATAGTAATTTGCATTTCGACAACTTCTAAAGTGAGCATGCAACTGTGGCTGTGTTTTTCTACACAGTAGGACCATTTATAGGAAATCTTTTGGGTGGAAGAATTTGAAGTCATGTACTGAATTTTCTTACCGTTGCTTAAAGATTTTGAAATTAAATGATTCAATTCTAACTCATATGAAAAACTTTGACACGATCCTGCGTTTGTAACTTAGTTAGTCTCCATTGACGAGTTATGTCCTAATAATAGCAAATGAATTCATTGAATTTCAATTATTTTAGCGAATTACCGAATATATTGTGTAAAGAGATATAATATAATATGTTACGTGTTTGGAAACGTATATTTTTTAAGAAATATTTTTCTTGAAAGCATTTCTTTTTTCATTATTTGATTGTAATATTGAAGATTAGTTAAATATTATCAAATTATAAATTCATGTCAATCAAATATAGTCGCAAATAGAGATGGATTTGCTTCTTTTTTTTTTGTTTTTTTTCCCTGCATTCAAGTAACATAATATGATTCTTAAATTTAAGTTTATTGCTGTATCTTTAACCAAGATCAAATAATTTGTGATAAAGCATTAGCTAAATTTACAACATCTTTGTCTTTGGTATATAATTTAGTACATTTGATATGTGAACTGATGGAATGCTCACCCTTAGAAAAGCTAATTGATATAAGTGTAAAGGGTTGCTTAGTTCAATTTCCAAGGACTTCCCCTTACTTCCATGTTGAGTTTGGTCTAAACAAGGGATTGGTCTATGTGATCCACGGTTAGCAGCAGGTTAAAAATTGTCTTGTGCTCGATGCTATAAGTGGCATAGTACAAGACGTATGCTGTCGTGGTAGGCATGAAACCATGGAGGCATAAAAGCAGTCGGTGGCACGCTCATGAAAGAGATTATTTTGACTCGATGAAATAATAATTTAAGTTTACTTTAATTTTCTCCAATATCTTAATTATACGACTATAAATTTTATGACAATTGATGAAATAAAAAAATAACATTATGTTTTAGAATATTTCTAAAGAGCATTTAGAACCACCAAGAAGAGAGAACTAATGTGGTATGTTCTTGACTTTTTTTTTTGTCCACATTATTTAGTATTAGAGGATAATTAATTTGGATTTTAGATGAGACAGTGGAGAGATTATCTCCACTATACTTATATGCTAAGATTTTAGGAGATTTTCTAATTATAATTAAAGATAATTATATTAATAATATTAATATTCTCGATAATTGACAAATTCTATTTGGAAGAAATGAATAATTATAACTTTTAACTTCAGAATATAAATATTGCTTTTCATTGAAAATAAGGTGAAAGAAGAATCACATGAAGGTGGAAGGTGGAGTTGAAATGAACCATATGTGAACTTGTGCAAATTTATTAATTATTTTTAGTGGAATATTTGCAATTACTATATTTGAGAGAGAAAAAATTATTATTAGTTGGCTATATTAATTCTTTAGTAAGAAAGTGTTAATTAAAATATACTCTAAAAATTCATGTGTTTTTACTCTAAAGAGAGGATCATAGGAGTCAAATTTGGCACTCCATCAATTTTTTTTCATTTTTTTTTTAAATTTAGTACTAAACTAGATTGAAAAAAAAAAGAGAAAATACTTATCATTGGAAAAAAAAGGCTTTTAATGCGAAATAACAACTTTTTTTTTCTTTATAGAAGTTCAACATATAAAATGATAAAATAAAAAAAAAATCAGAACAGACATTTGCATTATCCATTAACCAACATAGGAAGCATTTAAGAACTTTGTACTGTTACCTTCAGTTCTACCAGTTTTAAAAACAGAGAAAACAGGAACAAAAAACACAAAACAGAGAAAAGAACAGCTGCACATTTTTAAAAACTCTGTCCCGTGCTTTCTAAATCTTGAAGTACACAGTTGCAAGTTTTAGCCTGCTTCACTTCACTTGGACCGGGTGTATCAGTTGGAAACCTAGTATCCTCCTTAACTCTACAAAGTACATTTCCTCTGTCAAGTAATGCTAGGCTCTCCAGGTAGCTATAAGCATATACAGCATGATATGCAGGACATCCACTAAAGGTAACAAGATTCTTAATAAGTTCAGTCTCTACATTTTGTGAAGATACTACAGGTCCAGGGGAAAACTGCATCAAGATTTCTCCATCATCCCTAAAACCCAGAACACGGGGGATTCCACCAACCATAGCTAACTTAACCCACGACCCGATTACACCATACTCTTTCATCAACCAAATAGACTGATACTGTCGATTATTGAGATCTGTACAAACAATCGCAATTGATGACTTCTTATATACCTTAAGAGACAAATATGATAAATGTGATGCATACTGAATGGACAAACATTCTGGGAACACGATCTCTCGAAAAACCTTATCTTTCACATCAAAAGCCACAATCAAACTCCTCCCAGAATTTTTTCCCTCAATCTGGGGAATCACAAAAAAATGCAATGCACCATTCACAAAAGCTGGAACAGATAGCTCATCTTCTGTCCAATAATATTTAGGAGTAATTTGAGTAATGTCTTCCCAACAATCTGCATTAAGTGAGTAAAGCTCAGCCTTTACTTCAGGTGCAATATTAGATGTAGTTTGTGAGGTCATGATCCTTAACACTCGATAATCATGGGTCCTTGAATCAAATCCAAACCCAAAAAGACCATCATCAAAACCATAACAATTCTTTGAATAATCATGCATAAAATTGGGTTTTGGAAGATTTAGGAATTTTCCTACGGAGGGATTCCAGAGAATGAGTTGAGACACCTCATTTACGCTACCTGAGTGTGTACCACAAACGAGACAGACTAGGCCATTGCAGGAACCCGCAACACGAAATTGTTTGAAGGGGAAATGGAGAGGCATGTATTGCTTGAACTCTTTATTGTCGAAATGTAAGGAGTATTGAACTTCACATTCTGAGAAGTATGGAACTTCTGCTTCCGGTGAGTATTCAACTTCTGGTTCCGGTAAGAAACAACGGTTATGGATAAGGAATTGGGGAGTTTTGTTTGAGGAGAGGGTTTTAATGAGCTGGGTGGAAATGAAGTTGGGGCTTTTGATGAGGAAGTACCATGATTTGCATACACTGGTGCATTTCAACAAACACTTGGTAGGCAGCTTGTATAAGATTTCCGCTATAACTGCTTCCGGCAAATTATCTGACATTTCTTTTCCCGATGGATTTTTCGCTCCCGCAAAATCACTTGGTGGGGTTCTGATGAGGGAATACTCGTCTTCTAGATGGATTAGGATTTGTGTTTTTGTTGTTTTTGTTTGCCTGTTCTTCGACTATGACGCCTCAAAACTCGTAAGTCCTACTTTTTCTTTGAAACGGGCCTGTCCGTTTTTCTTATAATATCAACTTTAGCCCCATCCAATTTTCTTTTTATTGTTTTAGCCATAGTATAATATTTATTTAGTCTCTATTATTATTTCTTTTTCATTGTAGTCATGAAAAAGAATTCCATTTGACCCGTTTACATTTTTTATTTAATTTTTTTTGCCCTATTAGATTATAATGGAAGCACAGCAGGAGGAAATAAATAATCAAACAAGGAAAAGAAAGCATAATTATTCAAAAATTACTAACCAAGTTCGAAAAGTTTGATTTAGAACTTTTTTTTTCTAATATACTTAAATTTATATTGTATTTAAACTCAATATTATTCTTATTAATTATTATAACTAAATTATTTGTATTTAAACTCAATATTGCTCTTATTAAATTATTATAATAAAATTATTTCTTTTAAAAACTCGGACTAAGCCAAGGCTATTATTTTGTTAATGCTTACTTACATATATTTTTTCTTGAGCACAAGGGAAAAAGATATTTAAATCCAAATCTACTGTCAAGTGTATGCACCAGATCATGTCTTGATATACAATAATTATATCAAATGCCTATTGATTCTTCATACACCCAGTTAATAGTTGATTGTCATCTTAAAAAAGTTAAGAAATCTGGGAAAAGTCCCGGGGTACAACAAGTCCTTCGGGATTTATTTCCAGGCATGCAAAAAATCAATTAATATTATATATCATATAAATTCTTGAAATTGGAAATAATAGAATATAAATATTTGTTAGGGATTTAATAGTAATTTGCATATAAGATCTAATTATATTTTAGATAGCGTCAGAATAAAATTATGAGATTTTATTTCAATTATTTTACTAATACGTATCCAATAAGAATTGCAGTCACAACTCTAATCAAAGCCTTTATACCTCTATATAAATAAAATCAAACTCCTTAAATATATAATATTTACGGAATATCTATGCAATAGACAATACAATAGTTACTATTTATATTTTTACTGACTTAAAAATGGGAGTGATTGTAGTCCAAAATTTTCTTTTCTCTTTTCCTTTTTATCTATGTCTTGCGGATTTCTACACAAGAGCTATGAATCGATTTTTTCTAAATCTATCAGGAAAAACGGTCGCAGAAAGATTTCATATATTCTTGACATCTATGTCTAATATTTATGCAGTCAAATTCCATTCTAGCAAAAGAACCATTCACATCACAAATACAAAATTAGTGAAGTACCCACAAAAAGCTATGACCCTATATTTGATCATCAGTATTATAAATTCTTAGTTATGGCGTCTTAAACTTTCAGAATTCATCATCGTATACGATCCTGCAAAGCAGTACCTTTGTCAAGTAATGCTAGGCTCTCCACATAATAATCAATAAAAGCATCTCCATTTGATTTAGTAAGCAATGGTCTGCGATAAAATTTCAATCTGATTTCTCCATTTTTTTTAAATCCCAAAACTCTTACTTTCCGCTTCTTTTCATCAACCTCTGGTAAATTCACCCAAGACTCCACTGCACCATACTCTTTCATCGCCCATGGAATAGCGAAAGGGGAACCCGAAGCAATTTGGATAATTGCAATGGATGATTCCCCATATACCTTAACACACTTTTGAAAACCACTGGATGGTTCCAGATGATGTGGAAACATACTTTCCCCAAAACTTCCTCTTTCATGTCAAAAACCAGAATAAAATCTTTGTTTCTGAAATCAGGACTAACTTCATCATCATCACGATAACTGACAATCCAATGCAATGCATTGTTGACATAAGCTGCTTTCCGCGAGGGATCTTCATTTGTCATTTTCTTTTCTATCCAACAAGTGGGTGGATTAACAGTAATAATCTTCCAAGAATTCAGGTTTAAAGAGTAAATTTCAATCTGAATCTTAGTTTCTTCTACATTTTTCCAGAACGGGGCTTGATGTATCATCATTCTGAAGACTTTGTAGTCATTGCTCCAAGAATGAAACGCACAACCAACATAATCATAGCAGGACCAACGACTGGCCAGAAAGGCAAAATTGGGCTGAGGAAGTGTGAATGATTTTCTAATAGAGGGATTCCAAAGGATGAATTTGTCCTCGTACCTGTCCAATACGACATCTCTATGAGAGAGGCATAACAAGCCATTAGAATAACCCACAGCGCGAAAGAACCTGGAGCCGGACTTGAACGGGAAATGAAGTGGAATGTACTCCTTGAACTCTTGATCACCAAAACCCAAAGAGTATTGATCGGCATCGAAGTGAATCGATGAGGTTTTGGCAATTCGAGTGGAAATGAAATCAGGGCCTTTGATGAGAGAGTTCCATAACTTGCAAACACTGGTACATTGAATCAAGGACTTAACTGGTAGTTTCTGTAAGATTTGTATGATCACTCCTTCAGGCAAGTAGTCCGACATTTCTTAAGTTGTTTTTCCTCTCCTATCACATTTACAACAGTGTAACCATCAGCCAGGTGAAATGGGCAGGAGATAGACGACGATGGTAGTTATATAATAGATATTGTAACAAAATTAGTAATTAGTAATAATAATAAAAAGAAAAGTTGAAAGCTACTCAAGCTACAGTAGCCAATATTGAAATGTAAAACAAAATCCGAAACGGATCTTCCGCTGCAAGGTGATAGATAGAGCTGGATGCAATGCTATTGCAAAGGCTGTGGCAGAGCTACTGTGCTAGCAGGGAAAACTGAGTTTTTTTTTTTAAAAAAAAAAATCGCCAATGTGATATTCAATTTGATTTAAAAATTATCATATTTTTATCGATTTAGCACTTAAACTTTACTATATAAACCAACTCAACTCAATTCTTATTAAAAAAAATAATTTTTTTTAATATTTTTAAGTAATAAAAACTTTTTAACTTTGAAACTAACCTTAAAAATTGAAAAAGGATTTCAAATTTTGAAACGGAACCATTTATCTTTAAATTAACATTTTTTTTTCTAGCTTTTCTTCATTTTCTTTCACTTTCTCATGAATCTATGTGCCCATTCTCATGAAATCTTTAAATCTTTACATTCCAAATCTATGCGCAACTTTTCCTTTTCTTTCATAGTTAAATCCCAACAACAGTTCTCCACTATTCCTAAATCCCAACACTATAAACCTTCGTCTCCAAAGTCTACCCAATGTCGCCAATTTCATCTGCAATCCCGCTATGCACAATATTTCATCACCCACTAAAAGGATACAGGTTATTATCAGAATGCTTACCACTAATAATCGCTGTTGCCAAGTCTCCAAGTATTCAATGAACCAAAATCAACCAATCAACATTCTGCCTACATAATCTCAAGAAAGACCTCATCCTACAAATCAAACACCATAACAAAAAAGTAATAGCCTCAAATTTCTTCTTCCAGTAAGTTACAGGTCAGTGCAATGCATAATTCACAAAAGCAGGAACAACATGATTATCCATATCAAACTTACTAGGAGCAAGCAATATCAGTAACATCCGTACAAGAATTTGAATTTAAAGAGTATACCTCAGCTTTAAACTAAGCTTGAACTCTAACATCAAGTCGAGCAGGGCAGCTCATAAATTTTAACAATGTATAACCATTTGTACAATAATCAAACTCTATTGAATAAAACTTCTACAACGGGAGGAAAATTTATATCAAGTACCATTCAGGCAACATAATGTCAAGGAAAGACTCATCTTTCACATCATACACCATTACTGATGAATTCACACCAATAGCATCTTCCCGATTAGCTATAATCCAATGCAATGCACCAAAAGCAATAGCAAATAAGAAAACAGAGGAGAAAATGCAACACTATTCAGCAAGATTCATCGCCCTCGTTCATTATACCATCATACAGCACCTTCAAAGAACGACCACAACAAAGCAACACGTTGACCATGGAAATTGGGAAGCAAAAATACATCCCTCATGCAGATTGCTGCAAAAGGACCATAATAACTAGACAAGTACCTTGACATTTCGTATGGTTTACAAAATGCAAATAAATTTGCAATATTGTAAATAGGGAATTCCAATACTAATACCATTAAGCAATGGTATTAATGAGGTAATGCACTAGAATAGTAGACATGCTAAAAGACTTCTACTACCCGTACAAGATGACATCTGCGCTGAAAACATCTTGGTCATTTCATGGCCACTTTACTACCAGCAGCTTTCACTAAGGAAAAATATTTTTGCACTTGACAAAATCATTATACAGGAAGATGTAAAACGGACAGATGGCAGAGTATAAATATCCACATTTCTGAACAAACTAGATGAAATCATATATTATCCAATACAAGCTGGTATACATGGTGCATTAGAACTGAAATTTACTTTCTCAATTAACAAGCATGAAACAATTACCACTAAGAAACTAATGTGAAGACAAGTTTGAACTATTTCACATTCATATGCAACACAGAGCCAAGCAACACTAAATAGCAAAACAAAATGTCCCTACCACATAAAATAAATAAAATACTCTACTCCACTCCACTTGCTTCTCTAATCCAAAGTCCACATCAGCTACCTGCTGCACCCCCCACATGTCATTGCTTGACAGCGTATTAAACATCTTTCAATTCTCATTGAAAGCAAGGCTTTTCTCCAGATGCCTATCACTCCTACTATAGAAGGGGCCAACCTCAAGAAAAAACAGCGATTGCCTTTCATGAACCATGGGAACTCTTCATCATATTAGAACAAGTCATATTACTGGGACTACTCATACCTGCTCAAATCTTTTGATTGCGTCCTTTATCGAGTAATGTTAGGCTTTCCACATATTTATAAACAAAAGAACCTCCACCTTGCACTTTTATAAGATTGCTAGTTTGTAGGCTATGTGGGTCATGTGAGACAATTTGTCCATCATAAAGTTCCAATAATACTTCTCCATCATCCCTAAATCCCATCACTCTTCTGTTATTCCCAAATCCCAACACTATTGACCTTCGTCTCCCAACACTACCCAAGGTTGGCCCAACATTACCCAATTCCGGCCCAACATTACCCCATTCCGGCAATTTCACCCACGACCCTGCTGCGCCGTAATCTTTCATCACCCATATATCAGAATTCTTATCGTCAATGACTGCTATTGTCGATTCTTCAAATGCCTTAAGAAATATACAAGCTGAATCCAGATTAACCAAACATTCAGGCAACATAATCTCATGAAAGACCTCATCTTTCAAATCAAACACCATAACAAAAGTACGAGCCTCTTTCTCATTCCAATGAGTTACAGGCCAATGCAATGCGCCATTTACAAAAGCGGGAACAACATTATCAGCGATATAAAACTCAGTAGGAACAATATCAGTAATATCCCTCCAAGAATTCGAATTTAGCGAATATAACTCAGCTTTAAACTGAAAGGTAGGGCAACTCATAAATTTTAACAATTTATAGTCATTTGTACTGTAATCAAACCCTAAACCAATAAAACTTCTACAACGAGAGGAAAAAGATACAAAATTAGGTTGCGGAAGAAAAAAGGATTTTCTAATGGAAGGATTCCAGAGAACGAACAAACAGTGAGAATGGAGTAAAACCACACCGTTGCAAGAACCGGCTACACGAAGATAATGACCAACGCTCTTCGGGTAAAGGACTGGCATGTATTCTGTAAATTTTTTGTCGTCTAAACGCAAAGTATAGCGTTGTTCGTTGGAGCCTATAGAGGCGATAGGGAAGCGATGGAGAATCAACTGAAGCTTGGGCTTTTTAAGATGGGTGTGAATGAAATTAGGGTTTTTAACTAGAGAATTCCATGATTTACAGACAGAGGTGCATCGTATAATGGATTGAATAGGCAATTTGCAGAATATTTCTGTGATTACTTCTACAGGCAAATTGTGCCAAATATCTGATTTTCGTTTTTCTCTCTGCAGAGACATCGCGATTGAGAAACACAGATGTCTGAAAGGTCTGCCTTTTCTTTATCACTGCTGTGCGAGGGTCTGGCTTTTCTTTATAAGGATAAATATTGTGGACTGTCTATTAGACAGAAATGTAGAAGAAATGAGGCTAAATATAAGAGAAAGTTTATCTGAAATATTTTCCAAAATGAAAAAAATAAATTGGTCCCGACTTATAATCAAATTAATGTACGAAAATTTTTTTTTTTGAAAATTAATTATGAGGTCCTAACTTATACTTTTTTAAACACATTGGTCCTGTAAAAAATATCTCCTTTTAATTATCAATTAACTAAGAATTTGATCTTCAAATTCCAGTCGATATCAAATTTATAATTTCTATTAACACTTTAATCATTCCGTTATGATTTTCCATAATATTTTTTTTATTTTGAATAAAAAAATTAACGCGTTAATAAAATTATAATTTAAAAATTTCATAATTTTATAGGAAGAGAGGTCATCGGGTGTCATCAAATGATTTTTTTTCATTTTCAATAATAAGTTATTTGTATATACTACACGAAATCTTAGATTTGTTGTCCCATTACACTTTGCAGAAAGAAGAGTGTTGCTTCAGGTAAATCTCAAGATGATTAATTGCTATAACTTATTTTTTCATTTAGAATTGTAAGTATAAGTGGATTTTTTTTATATTTGATTGCAATGTTATCTATTATTCTTATAAGAAATTTAATACTTTTCAAGATTTTCTAGTAAGAAATTTAATACTCTTCAAAGTTTTCTATATTTGGGTACAATGTTTTTATATTACTTCTATAAGAAATTTAGCCGTTTTCAATAAGGTTACAAATAGTTTAAATAGTTTTCTTATTTTCTCAAAAAAAAAAAAAGATTGTTTAAATTTCATTACAGAAGATTTTGAGTTGGCTTACAATATATAGACATTTTGCTATATAAAGACATAACGTACGGCATATGGGAAAACTATAGACGATTATTTAAATAATTAATTCTTTTTTCTATATTTAATTAGAATATTTATCTATTTCTTTTATAAAAGATTTTTAATCCTCTTCAATCAACATGTTGAATGAGGTTCAAAAGATCTTTGAGGGTCTGGAGTGGCCCCGCCTCCCCCGAACAAATTTTTTTTTTTCAAAAATCATCCGTCAAATATTAAAATGTTTGTAAAATAATGAATTTTTTTCAGTTTCGCCCCTCTTAATTTTTTAAAATTTGTTTAGTCCTCTTAACTTTAATTCCCGATTCCGTCACTTCACCAACTAACATTGCATATATATAAGGGGGAGTACTAAATAATTTTCTTTCAAGTAATCATCCAATAGCTAACATTGCATCATTGATAATATGATCTTATAATGGAAAAGATTATATAGCAGCAGAACATGCAAATCATAACTGCAAAAGAAGGAAAAGCAGAAAAGAAAAAAAAAAAAAAAAAAAGGAAAACATAGAATGTAAACATAACAGCAAGCTTGATAAACTAAAAGAAATGATGACAACAAAAAATCATGAACTTAACATTTTTCGAAAACAAAATTTCATAGGATCAAGTTAAAGTTCGGTTGCTAAACAAAATATATCTTTCAATTAAAGCATGTGATAACACACTTTGCTTAATTGTTTTTCGTAAGAAGAAGTTGCCTGCTGATTCAGAAACAGGAAAAAATATCTTGGGAGGACACCACATAAATAACCTCTACATTGGTATAAGCAGACATATGATCAAAAGAAGGAAAACAAAAAACAGTCAGATATAGTGCATGTGAAGAACAAACCATACAATATTCAAGAAAAAATAACTGTAGAAAGTACCTGTGCATACCTTGGAATCAGAATGAATTCTAAGGCCTTATCCAAGAAAACATTTTGGATCAATCAAGGTGCATCCCGGTCCCAGTACTCTAGCAACAGCACCGTAGTTTCTGTTGTCAGTTTATGCTGTATCATAAATCACACAACGGATTTGCTATAGAATTTGTGAAAGATATCAACACTGCTTGGTCCCAATATTAACCTGAAATCTTTGCTTTTAAGATTTTTAAATGGTTTTGCAAAAGAGAGTGCCTTAGGAAAGGAAAGAAACAGAGACCACAGAAAGATAGGTAGGTAGTCTTACTCTAATCAATGGGATGAGCTAAGCTCCATTTATTTTTCCCTTTTGTGGCCAAGAACTTTAACAATTACAAGCATGTGTAGTTCCGAAAAAAAAATGGCACATTTTGTTCATTGGTTTCAACTTTCATTATTATGAGAGATTAATGCCGGTGCTTAATGGAATGCAAAATAGAGCTTTTCACACCAAAAAACTACACATTTTACAGATAAACAGGAGAAGATGTTCCTTTTGCAGATCCTAGACATACTATTGCCAATAAATAATTCGATGTTTAAAATTCCTTTCATTTTCTCACCAAGTTCTGAAAAATCATTGCAAGGGAGTTCAAAACCTGTCATGAACATTACCACAGTACTGAATATTCATTGCCACAGGGCTTTAGTAATGATTTAGTAAGATGGGAGGAAATGGAGTTGAATCTCTCAAAGGGAGCATCATGACTTGAAGAATTCACATGCTAGTGCATTTCAAATAGATATGATTTGCGAATTTTAAACGATTTCTATTGCAAATGTTTCGAAGGAATGATTACTATATTCCACCTACTTAACCAACTGTCATAAAAGATGCTGCAGGTATTCTCCGTACAAACATGCTAAATACTTTAACTCAATCAACATTTCAGCACAACTAAAAGGATATATTAACAGACGTTAACTGAAATTTCGCTTAAATGCATTGACCAACATGGAAAATAAAGAAGCATCACTACTTATAGATTAAAGGTTGATACAAGTTTCAATTGCCATCTCCACATATAAAAGCTAAAAAACACACAGTGTTTGTGTGTGTGTATACCAAAACCAAAATGGCAAATAACAAACAGAAAAGTTTAAGGCAATTAACTTCTACTCAGAAATTGCATCAGTTAAATCTGTTACTTAGCGTTGCATCACCTGGTTGGGTGGCCTGTATCAGCAATCATTGCATCATTTCCTTAATTGAGCAGAATTAGGCTCTCGACATGGGAAAAATAACATGAATACCCGCGTATGTGATTAACCACAAGATTCTTAAATCGTTGGCTAACAAGGTCAAAGGAAGCTATTTGCCCCCGATCAAATTTCATCAAGACTTGGCCATTTTCTCTAAACCCCAACACTGTTGACCTTCCTTTCCAACGTTTACCTACAGTAAACTTCTCCCATGAATTCACTACACCGTACTCTTTCATAATCCATATATGCGAATGATAAGGATCGGTGCCGTTTGGTTCTTTAATAACTGCAATTGATGACTTTGCAAATACAATAACAGATAATTTAAAGGCAGCAACATTTACCAAGCACTCTGGCAGCATAATCTCCCGAAAGCTTCATCTTTTACATCAAACACCATGACTATACTCTTGAACCCAACATCCTTGTCTCCGTCACCCACAACCCAATGCAATGCACCATTTACAAAAGCCCCAGTGACATGCCCTTTAATCTTGTAAAAGGGAGCAATTTCTGTTATATCCTTCCAAGACCCTGAATTCAAAGAGTAGAGCTCAGTCTTAAATGGATGTCCGTACAACATTCCAAACACTTTGTAATCGTTGGTTCTTGAATCAAAGCCAAAACCAACTATTCCTCTAGAGTTGAAAGCGGCTTGTGGAAGAATTAAGGATTTTCTAATGGATGGATTCCAGAGAATAATATTCAACTCATACATGTTAGAGAAGCAAACTATGCCATTGCAAGAGCCGACGATCTCAAAGTGCTCGACGGGAATCAACGGGATTGATGGGCCAGGTAGAGACATGTACTTCTCTAATTGTTTGTTGTCAAAATGCAAAGAGTATTGATCAGGGCAATCGACGCGGACTAATATCAATGGTGGATTACGATTTCTATTGACGGCAAGGTGGGTTGAAAAGAATTGGGGGCTTTTGATCAGAGAATACCATGACTTGCACACGATTGTGCATTTTACCAAACACTTGGGTGGCAAATGGGAGAGAATTTCCAGTATCACCTCATTAAGCAAGGAATCTGTCACTTTTAGGGCTTTCATTGTTGACTCACTATGTGGAAGAAGAAGAAGAGAAGACGCAAGAGTAGAGTCCACAGATTATTATGTTGAAAGGAAATGTTTGATTTGCCTCCCAGAAAGCATTGTACAATTTGCCTCAAAATCAATTTCTTTTATGATAAAAGTACATTATATTATAGAAACTTCAAATTTTTTATGCAGTATACATTTCTCATTAAATTTAAGCTACTTAATCATAACTTTTAGATTTAAAAAAACGTTTAATAATTTATTACTTGTGAAATAGGTGATTAATTATTATTAAACACTAATAAAAATTACTCAATAACAATAAAAATATCAATTTTCCTTTTAATAAACAATTAAAATAAAAAATAGGAAAAAAATATCAAATCAGCATTTTAAAACTCCAATTTTATGCTTTATCAGCTTTTAAATTTCTATTTTTATATATTTATATAGATATTACTAATTTACTATAGATAAGTAATTGAGTTTGTTGAGTGTTAATTTTTAATAAATCATAATATTAATAGAGTTCTTCTCGATATATGTGTTCTTGTGATTAGATTTATTTTTGAATATTAATATCACTATCAATTTTTAACGGTCTCCAGAGTATTTATTATTTTTTTAGTCATAGTTGTTAGCTTTTTTAAATAAATCATATTAATTAATTGAAATAGATAAATAATATATTTTGATTGTTTTAAATAAATCTTATTAATTAAATTAATTAATTAAAATGAGTAATCATCTTAATTTGATTATTTTTATGTAAATCAGATAGATTATTAAATTAATTAACTAAAGATAAATAATTATATCAATTTGATTTTTCAGACAATTCATATTTAATTAAATTAATTAACATTTTTTGAGAATAATTAAATTAATTAACATTGCTAATGATATTAATTTGATATTTAAAAAAATTAAATTAATCAAATAACATTTATATTTTTTAAAATAAAATTTTTTTAATTGACCATGATTAAAGATATTATAGGATACATAAAATTTAACTAAGTATATTTTAAAAAATTGTATTATTTTCCTTTCATTTTCACTTTTATGTATCTTAGGATTATAAATTATAAATATAAAAGTAAAAGACTTACTTATTTAATACTGTGTGTATATATATATATATATTTTGAACATTATGAAACTCCAAATTTGATAATTACGAGGCGAGTATAAAAATAGTATAAACATTTTTTAATTTTTAATCTTATTGTATTTTATTTATTTATTTTAGTCTCTGGAATAAATCAAGGACTTCTTTCGCATGATCCAACTTCTATTAGAAGTCCTAATTCGTGTCCGGTAAGAAAATCATCCTATAAATTGGATGTTTTTGCTTCATGAGTTTCCACATTCTAATTTAGTGTTTTTGTCTCTAATCTATTTCTCTGCCTTCTTTTTTTACGCTGTTTTTAATTCTTTTGGAGTCATCCATAATGTCTTCCTCTCCGTCAACAAAGAAGATCACGCTCAAAACCTCTCTGATAAGGTGACATTTGAACTGGAGGAGCAATTCGCTTTGGCATCCCAAACAATCGAGCATATGATAGAGGACGGGTGCGCCGAAAGTACTATTCCGTTGTCCAATGTGAACAGCCGTACAATGGTGAAGGTGATTGAGTACATCAAGAAGCATCATGAGTTGGCCGCTGAAGGCAAGGATAAGAATTATGCCGGCGAGGAATCTGAAGAACTCAAGAACTGGGATGCTAATTTTGCCATGGAAATTCGGACTGATCAGGAGATTCTTTTTGACGTAATTTTGGCTTCAAATTTTTTGGACATTAAAGACCTTTTGGATTTGCTTTGCAAAGAAGTGGCTAGTATGATGAGTGGAAAGACTGTTGATCAGATTCGACAGATTTTTCATATCGAGAATGACTACACTCCAGAGGAAGAGGAAGAGGTTCGTAGAGAGAACCAATGGGCTTTTGAGTAGCTTAGTTACTTGAGGAACACCATCTGTCTATATATTACTAACACACAGTATGTTACATCTGATAGGGATGGTTTTAATTCTAGGGTTTATATTGTTAATGGTTTATGATGGGTGAGATTTGCTTATATTAGTATTTGGTTTTAGACTTCTAGTGAAGGAGTTAGTGTAAACTTTAATTGACCATTATTCATATATTCATATCTTCCAGTTTCAACTTCCAATTAATGGTTTTCAAGAATTGATCAAATTGATGGGCTTGGTAAAACATGAGTCTCTGCACAAATTTTGCAGGCCCATGAAAATTAGGCACAAACCAAAATAAAAAATAAAAAAGAAGTACAGGAAACTCAGTTAACGGTTTTTTGACCAGTTTGTTCAGTAATTTAATAGAGTAACTTGGTTTTCATCTGACTGCATGAATTAAGTTGAGGACACAGGAGATTTCATGGCCTCTTCTGATCTAAAAAATGTTCTGTTGGGAAGTTATATTTAGCTTTTCTTGAAAATGGCTTTTAATTTTTCTATTTCAGCTATTTGTTGTTTTCCAGTGGGAGTATATAGATGGAGGGGTCGGACTCTTGTATGGGATAAATTCTGTTTTTAATAAAATTGAAAATCAATAAATAAGGCTGGTTAATTCGGACAATTTTCTGGCATATAGAAACCTTCTGTTTTTGCATCGTCAAACTACTAGCATTACACAGAGTGTCCCGAAAGGGCGAAATCTTGTTCTGCTGCGCTTTCAAGTACACAAGAGGTTTTGCGTTTGGGGATGGATTTAAGTCCAATGAAAGTGATAATCTGAGTATTAATGATTGTCTTGAAAAATGCTTAAGAAATTGTTCTTTGTGTTGCCTATGCACCCGCAAATGAAATTGATGGCGGCACTGGCTGTGAGATTTGGAGCAAAGTGACAATTGAGACATCAGTATACAGAAAATATTGGCAGGCCATTTATGTCCCAAGATCCAAAAGTAAGATCACTTTTTACAGATAGAAAAAAACTCTTGAAAGTATATAGCAAGTCTTCTAATTTTATTAGCATAAATCAATAACACAAGTTATCACATATCAAAGTAACACTAGGCTCTTCATACAGCTATAAACAAAAGAAGAATCCATTCTCACTCGATTCTTGATAAGATTCTGAATATTCCCAGTCTCAAAGTCAAGTGAAACTATTGCTTCACTTTCAAATTGCAATAACATTTCTGTATTATTCCTAAAACCCAGCAATCTTGAGTTTTCTGTCAACTGTTTACCCTGAAGTTCTATCAAACTCCAACCCATTTCTTTCTCCCACGTTTCACCTACTCCTTCAACCTGTAACTTGGCCCATGATTCAACTACTCCATGCTCTTCCATCACCCAGATTCCAGAGTTAAAATTACCATTTTCACGCTTGTATGTGTTCATAAATTCCATTGCACACGTTTTATACAATCCCAAAGACTTCACATTCTCCATGCCCTTTGGCAACAGAATCCTACCTTCGAAAGACCTCGCTTCTCATATCAAATACCACAACTTCACCATTGGCAATCCAATGCAACACATGGTTAACAAAAACCGGAACCACTCGTTCATTTACATAATAATATCGTTTAGTATTATAAATATTCTTCCAACAACCTGCAGAAACCGAAGAGAGCTCAGCCTTAACGGATGATTCTTGTTCTTGTTCGCTTTTATCCATTGTAATTCGTAAAACTTTATGATCGCCAATGCTTGAATCGAAACCAAAACCAATCATGTCAATATTATTTCTTTCTTTGGAAATAAATTAGGAATTGGAAGTGTTGAGTGTTTTCTAATGGAGGGGTTGCAGAGAATGGCTTCACAATAATTGTCGTCGTAAAGCCGATCAGGCCATTACAATAACCGGAAAAGCGAAAATCTATCGTGTTCAGTGGCACAAGAAGAGGCATATACTCGTCTAACTGGTCATTGTTGAAATTTAAAGAGTATCGCTCCTGGTAATTGTCGTAAAATCCTAATAAAGGCAATTTCGGATTGTTTATGGATCTGTAAAAATGGGTGGAAATGAAATAAGGGCTTTTTATGAGAAATTATAATGATTTGCATATGGATGTGCACTGCAATATGTACTTGATGGGTAGGTTAAACAAGATTTCCCCTGTCACTACTTGTGGAAGACGATCGAACATTTTCTTGGATTTTTGTTTTTCTTGAGAGAGTAGTCATTGGAGGGTCTATTTATAGATAGAAATTTAGCAGGCATGAAATTAATTTTGCTGATTAATGTTATAATGCTCAAAAAATGAACATTTTTTTTCATACTAAACTATGGATGGTTTGATATTGCTATTTCATAGAGTTGATTTTTTTTAATTAAGAGTAATTCTATTGGCCAAATAATTTTAATTTCTTGCAATTTCGTTTTTTATATTCCAAAAGCTTATTTTAATTTCTGGATTGTTCATAATTTGAAATTAGAATTATTTCTAATCCAGAAAAAAATGCAAGATCTTATACCAACTGTAATCACAAGATATTGTTTGTTTTGGGAGATTTCCCAATTAATGGTGTTGCTAATTTTGTTCATCAAATTGTCAATCTTTTAAGTTCCATAGCAAGTCAAAAAATAAACATAACCCATTTAACATAAATAAATGACAATGCAAGATAAATATTTTTATTAATACTATTGATGAAATTATAAAATAAATATTATTTTAAATTTGTTAATAAAATTAGCATTTTAATTATAGTAGTATAAATTATTAATTAAAATGTGTACACTAAGACATAACTTAATGATAAATATATATACGATTTAATAATAAATAAATCTAAATTCAAATCTCTCCTCCCAGTATTTATAAAAAATTATTGATAAAAGTGTGTGAATATATATATATAAATTACTAGTCAAATTAATTTTAGGGTTTGTTATTTTTATTTTTAATTTTAGCGACAAAATTAATTCTGTGGGTAAAGTAGCAAAACTATATGTTTAAAATAAAAGGTATAATTGATCCAAATATGAAATCTTATTTGTCATATATGAACTTATACATTAGAAGAGGAAAACATCTAATTATATATATATAATATATTTGAACAATTGGGAAATTCTTGCAAACAAGAAAGCCTATAAAACTAACACAACAAAAAGTCTTGCAGGTTGAACTAATCCTTTTCCCCTTCACACGTAAGATCTTCAATTGCCTCATGTCCATACCTAAGTTTAATCAAAGCTCAAGCAACACTAGGCTTTCCATAAAAGTATCCACAAAAGAATACCCAGAAGAAGCAGAATGAATTCCAAGACCTTCGATCTCTAAACTTTCTGCATTAACTGAAACTAAATCTCCATTATATAATTCAAAAATCACACGACCATTTCTCCTAAATCCCAATGCTCTTGGAACACCACCTTCATATCTCCCAACAGTTAGTATCTTTTCCCAGGATTCTGCTGCACCATACTCTTTCATCACCCATATATCGCTATCGGAGAATCTAACATAATTTCTTCTAAACACTGCAATGCTTGAATCTTTGTACGTAGACATTGTCAAAAACATAGGATTTTCATTAACCAGACATTCTGGCAATATTAATTCACGAAAATTCTCATTGCTCATGTTAAGGCTCATAACCAAATTATTACACTCACCATTGCTTTTTCTTTTGGTTGCAATCCAATGGACTGCTCCATTGACAAAAGCTTGTGAACTTCTTTCAACAATGTCATACTGGGGTGATATATCAGTAATGACTTTCCAAGAATTCTTTCTAAGTGAGAAAATCTCAACCTCAATTGCTACATCATCATCTTCTTCACTTTCCTCTTCATATTCCAGAAGTCTCAATACTCTTACCACTTTATAATCATAACTGCAGGAATCAAATCCAAAACCCACAAAAGCCTCAAAAGCACCATGAGTGTCAAACTTGATGTTCGGTTCAGGGAGTTCCAGAGATTTTCCAATCACAGGATTCCATAATACGAAAGTGTAGTTGTAAGTGTATAGATTATGCATAAGGCAAACCAATCCATTACAAGAAGCAATAATGGAGAAAGATTGATTGTTTTCTTTAAAAGGAACTCCAAGCTGCAAGTATTTGCTGAATTTTTCGTTGTCAAAATGCAAAGAATATTGCGTTTTCTGAGAGGAAAGCTTAAGCAAGAACAAATGATCTTTGTTGGAAGAAATTGTTTGGATAAGGTGAGTAGAAAGAAAGCTGGGGTTCTTTATGAGAGAGAGCCAATATTTGCAGACACAGATGCATCTTCCAATGGATTTGTTTGGAAGCCTGTGAAAGATGTTTAGTAACACTTCTTGAGGCAAATAATCTTCCATTATTAGGTTCAAAAACCAAGATTTCGACATAATTAAGAAGATGCAGAGGAAACAGAGAATGGAAGTTATAACATTGTCGAGTCAATTACTTGTCAACTGGTTTACGCGTTCATGACAATAGAAAAATGAAAAATCTTGCTCAGGTTTCAGTTTTCAACATTTGATTTCTAATCACTGATGTGTACATAGAAATTTCCTGGAAAGAAAATTGTGTTTCAGTCAAGTAAAGAATAGATAAAGAAAAGCATTGGAGATTCTAGAAGACAATTAGTCTTCAATTCTTTACGCTGTCACCGAACTTATGACAAACAATTTTAAGTTCCCTTTCTACCCTTCATTTTAACTAGGACCAATTTTTATTATCCTTGAAATTCCAGCGAGTTTGTGCAAAATCATTTACAATGTCGTCTGTCTCTCTGTTCTGAGGAAACAAATTCCAAAGCCATTTCTGTTAAAAAATAAAAGACACCATTTGTTATTATTATTATTATTATTATTTCAAGAAATTAATTGAAATTTATTTAATTATATACCATAATAACTTTTTACTCTATACACGTGTGTGTGAGAGAGAGAGAATAGAATTATCAGATATTAATATTTACTATATTTTTGCATAGTGCATTGTTGTCGTTACAATCTGATCTAATTCATTTCACTGCTTTGTAATTATCTAGTCCGGTTGGAAATACGTTGGGCTCCTTTTTAATCCCGTTCTTTTCTTTTTGTTTTGGATTCTACCGATTCGTTTTGTCGAATGGATCAGGCCCAATCGAGTTCAAGGAGAAAGCCTGGGTGAGTGGGCTTTCGGCCTGTTAATTCCCATTTGTAATGTTGAAAGTCCGTGAACATTTCATGAGATAGTGAAATGTTTAATTCCCATTTCCCATTTGGATAGTGAAAGGAGTATTTTTAATGAGTTTAGGGCAAAATTGATAAATATCTTACGAGCTAATTAGATATTGACCTGATTTGCTTTCTCAGTTATGCGAAAATAAGACGTGTTAAGTTTAAATATTCTTTAAATAAAATCTTCAAATTAATTTGAAAAATCAAGCTGGAATTTCATTTTTTATAATTTACAGTAAAAAAAGAAAGTCTGTTTTTAGAGGCTCAAAAGCGAAGTTAAGTTTGACTTGTTTATGAACTAGGCTCAAACTCATCTTTTTTTCAAGTTGGTAGCAATTCTTGAATAGTAGCTTATTCACAACTCAAAGAATGGCTCAAGTGTATTTGTGCATTATTTAAGAAATAGTTCGAGTGTCAACCATACATGATTTGACCAGTTTTCTCACTTACACCAAAAATGACTTCCGCTCACAATAATAAGTAAATAGAAGGGTTAGCGTTACCTTTTTGCATAGTTCTCGTAAAAGAATGACCCAACTGAAATATAAATATATAATCCAAAACAAATAGAAGATAATTATGAGAAAAGAAGCAAACAAAAATGTGCCGTCATCTCTACAGAGGATAAGTTTAACCTTCCTTTTGTTTTTATTGTTTTTTGAGATAAAAGTTTAACCTTCCTAGAAAACCCATTAATTTCTGGGGTTACGGTTCAAACATGGCTCAGATCACAATCAAACACTAAAGTCACCTTTCATGGTGGTGAAAAACTGAAAAGAGATAAAGAGGAATTGACAGATGATGACCATTATTATTTTGATGATTACATTTAATTAATTAAGATAAGATTATTTTCTGGGTTTGCTGCAAATTTATTCAAGAGACTTGAATGTAGCCATAATATTTCTTAACTGTTTGGTTAAAGACTGTAGCTATTTTTGTCCTTAATTACCAAAATGGCAACTAATTCTATTAATTAAATAAAAATCAGCTTGAAAAAGCTGTTTATGAAAGCAACATTATATTGCATATCATATCACATTTTCTTTATTAAGGTAAAGCAAAAATTTATCACTAACACCTCATTGTTTGCCTTTGTTAAGACCTATACTTATTGAGTCACCAATCACCATAGTTTGTTTTGTTACTCTGTATCTTTCCTAAGTTGAAAGGGATAATCTCTTTCTTATCATTAATATTATTAATTAAAACTGATGGTGGCATGACATAAGGGATTGGTTTAAGACTAATCAAGGTTTTAATCATGCAATTGATTTATAAATAAAAAACAGTTTGTAATATTGGAGTTTTTGGTGTTAGACTGTGTTCGGAACATTAGTTTTTCAAGTAGCTTTTAGCGTTTTGATTAGTTAAAATACTAAATGCATATTCGGTAATATAGCTTTTAAAATTAGTATGAAAAGTTACTCAAATAACAACGGTTAAACGCTACTACTATGGCTAATAGTTACTAGAATACTTAATTTTGCCGAATATATCCTTAGTATATATGTGTTCGGCTCAAAATGGTTGTTTAATTATGTGTACTAATTAAGTTTGGAATTAGCCGTCTTACATATTTAATTAGCTTTCCAAATGCAAAGAAAACAACTTCTGTGAATGCTAATTAAAATGATTACTACAGTTTCTGTAGGTAGAAACAGTTGACATAAAGTGAGCAAGAAAATATTTCTTCTTTTATACACTAATTATAATTTCGTAACGTGATAATTTGATGGCTGTTCAATTAGTCAAAGGGTATTTTGATGCTTCTTCGCATGTGCAAGCTTTAGGCCTACAAATTCAATATTTGCTCCGTCTTAACGAGTGTATATCTTGGTTTCGCATATTTTTACGGCGAAGCCAACCAACTTTTATGCCGATCGGCTTGTAACTTATGCTTCTTCAAAACCTACGTATATTCAAATCCTGCAGGATCTTCTTGATATCTACGGGTGGCTTGTTCGAGGAAGTGTTTTTGTTAGTCTTTAGGTTTTCAATCTCAGTGCACAGATTTATATTTCTGATTCTGGTCGTATTCTTTTAGCCTTTAGCTGTATTTAGTAAAATGCTATTTTTTACAGGTTCCGTGACATGTAACGTTTGAACCAATTTTTATATATTAAGATAACATTTTATAAAAAATTAATCTATAATATTTAATTTTTAGTATTTTATTACTAAAACAATTAATATCTATTAAAATAGTTAATTTTACCATAGAGATCCTTTACTTTTTGTTTTATATACCAAAAGTCTAGTTCTTGAAAAATGGATTATATTTCTGATTTGACAACGACTATATCAAATTAGCAACTTGCTTGACTAAGAACTCATCTCATATGATAATAGGAAAATATAACCAGAACTTTTAGAATTCAATTTGAAGATTTCAAATTAAGATCAATTAAACATATAACACAATTGTTACTTCTCAATCTAATGCTGAATAGTTCAATCATTGATTTTTTTTTTAAAAAAAAAAAGAAAGTAAAGAAAAGGCTTCAAGTTTTACAAACTTATATTCCCTTTTGATAGCAGCTTTTGTATTTTGTAGGCAAAGGGCATAAACCAATTTCTTTGATGGCTAATCCAAATTCTTATTGGAGAAAAATGAAACCATTTCATCTACTTTCAGTTACTTCCATCTTCTTAGATACCAGAAGGGGAAAGCTTCAAAAGCTTGAAACCCTAATATATCTAGATAACTAGTTTGACATTTGAACTATACCTTACACATGTGTATGCACATGGACTTTTCTTCCTCTTTCCCTCCTTTGAAAAAAAGGGATCTTTCGTAATCATAGACTTCCACTTCTTGATACTTTAGGGGGACTGAGATATCAATGTCAATGAATTTTCCATCGCAAATTTTACCAGTTGAGTTAACAAATTTTATTTTTTCCAAGGTAACTGGTTATTGTTGACTCTACCAGCATATAAGCAATTTCTTATCCTATAAAAATTTGTTTCACTTCTAACGAGCTCATTTGGTGCAATGACACTAAAGCTACTGACTTCAAACTCTATCGGAATTTAATTAACTAAACAAAATTATATCACTACGAACATTGTCATACAGTTCATCTACAGTCAGATGAGTAGATTTGGTAGCTAATTGTGACTTGTAAATAAGTCGATCTTCGAGTGAGAACAATCGCAGGTTTTAATTTTTAAAGAAAATTACGGGTTATGCATGCAAGAATTTTGTAAATTTTGGCATTTCTGAAACTTAATCTCTATCCGTTAATAAATTTTTAAATATAAAGGATATAAATAAGTCCAGCTGAGTTCGAATCTATAATGTTCAAAGTTTGGTTAGAAATTTGAGAAAATTTAAAATAAATATTATAATAAATTAATTCACAAATGAGAACAATCGCACGTTTCAATTTATAAAGAAAATTGCAGGTTATGCGTGCAAGATCTTTGGAACTTTTGGCATTTTCATAACTTAATCTCTATCTATATATGAACAAGTCTCTAAATTTAGGGGGGTAAATGGGTAGATTTAAACCAAGCTCGAATTCATCAGGTTCGAGTAGCTGAAAATAAATATTATACGTATGTATATATAAAAAGAAGATTCAATAAGACTTAATAAAACTCGACGAGTTTTCAAACTGAATATCATTAAGCTCATGTTCGATTTGAGCTTAACTTTTATAACTTTTTTTAAGCCAAGCTCAAACAGCTCGTGAGCTGGCTTAATTCATTTACACTCCAATATAAGTATATATAAAACAAGATAAATGTTGGACCATTTGAGCTACTATATAATCCATTTTCCATTGGTAGATGATTTGCTTCTCTACAAAAGCTAAATTCCATTTCGGCGACCAAGTTTTTGGCAAGCTTTTTTCTTTGAGTTTGTAAATTCATCAATTGAAGAGATAATAACAACAATGGTGCTAATTATTAATTAATTAAATAATTAATAATCCTTTTTAATATGTGCTGTAACGTGTAAGAATCAATTTGCGGCTTTAGGCCTCAATTAGAACGTGGGATGAAAGTATAACTATAATTTGGTATACAAGCAGAGAAGTTGTCATAACTAAGTTTTAGCATTACAGGCATTATTACGAAATTTCTTCCGGTCTTTGACTATGGTGATGCTTAATTTCCGTTGCTGTCACACTTTCGCTAGCTAGCTAGCTTTCAGATGAATATATAAAGCTAGGCAATCACTCATGAAAATGATTTAGATAGCTTTTGCCCTTATTAATTAAATGGCAATATGCTAATTTCCCATCTCGTGGGAGAAATTTCCTGAATCTTAGAATTTTGGATAACTTAAATCATGTTCGGTAATAATTTTATAAACTAGCTTTTAGCGATTGATCAAGTCAAAACTCTATCTTTATTAATTGTAGTGTTTAATAACATATCTTTTATAATAGCGTTTAGAGGTTGTGCATGGCTTTGTTCGGCAACAGCAAAATGTAATCATTATTTTTTAAATTCAGTAACATAGCATTTTATAAAAATTTAAGTTTCATATTTAACATTTTATGAAAGTTATTTAAACAGCTAACAGCTATTAAAATCACTAGTTTTTCCGAACAAATCTATAACATTGAGCTTTTAATTAAAATTTTTTTATAATTATACCTATTATTTTTTTGTCTGAATTCAATTAATTAAACAACTAATGTCTTTTTTTGTTATTTTAAATTAAAAAGTTTTTTTTCACCTAAGGCTTCTAATTTAAACTGCTATATAACAGCTATCAACTAAAATCTAATAACTAACGGCGACATTTAATAGAACAACTAACAATTATTATAATAATTAATAACTACTAAAACAACTAATATTATCGAATAAATCTTTAAAAAAAGCCCTCATATCACATAATCATGCACATATGAAATGACACATCAATAATCATCAAATTTGTGAACTCATACATAAAATGAGAATATCAGATACACTGAATATATAATTCGTGGTCAAAATTAGGAAAATTGACGAGAAGTCTTAATGTTCAATGCCCTTATCCATGTTATTGAAAGTGATCATGTTATAAACGAAACCCTAATGGCCTCATGTGTTGGTTTATGTATGACAATGATGTTTTATGATATAGAAAAGCAAAAGGAGTTGGCAGAGACTAAGGGCATTGTTGTAAGGAAAAGTTGAAGATTGATTTAGTTGCATAATTTGGTGTAATGTGCCAAATTGATGACCAGGTGTTACATGTACGGACAATGGCTCGTAACAGATTATAGAAAGGTCTATTTCACTTAATTTTTACCTAATAATAATAATAATAAAGATTGAGAAAATTAGGCCTTTCTTATGGCATAATCTTTGGAGCTTGTCCTTTAGACTTGTTTGGCATTAATAATTCATTTCAATGGAAAAGAAAGCTACAAAGGGGAAAAAGGGTTTTCAAGAAAATATCAAACCAGAATTATTTTTTATCCAAATTAAGAAAGATAAAATGTTCAAACGGTTATATAATGCTTGCCAAAAGGTTTGCTCATTTCTGACGAAAAGGTTTTTTTTTTCATTTAATATAATTCAACAACTAAAAATAGTTTAATTCCATGTAACAGTTTTAATTGGACAACTATATGAGCCCTGTAGTATTCGAGCTGGATATAGTCGGAGCCTAATGGGTTTTTGAATATTGGTGGTTATATATATTGGTATTGTAGTATTTGAGCTGGACATAGTCGGAGTTCAGCGGACTTTCAGATATCGATGGTTATATACTAAAAAAAATAATGAATCTCTTTAAATAACATTTTCAAATTAATAATAACATTTCTTCCTACTCTCCATTTCTTTACAGAATGTAAGGAACCATACCTGATTATCTACCTGTTGAACTTTTAAATATCAGCACAAAATAAATTAATTGAAAAATAATAAAATATTTTAATTAATTTTATTATTTATTGAAAGTCAAGAGAATTGGAATAAATAATATTCAAAGGGGAATATATATATATATATATATATATTCTGCGTGCAAATTCCTAGCATCCTCTATTCTTCGACTGTAACTTCTTTTTTTTTTTAGAATATCGGCTTTAACTTTTTTTCCCGCATTTAATTAAATGGAAAAGCAAAAATTGGGTTCTTTTACGTACAAGTCTTCATGGGAACAGACTTACCATGAATAGAGCAAGGAAGGATCACAGACTTGTGTGGTGTGTTCTATATATACGATCTCCGAATATATATTAAAAGTCAATATTTTTGAAAAAGTTGCAGGAAATTATTATTTTTCTTTTTTAGGGGAAGATATTATATTAACTTGAGACTACCTAGATTTTAGTCGTTGAATAAAAAACCATAAGATATGAATATCCTAATTTCATATCTTATCGTTAAAATAAGTTCAGTCTACAGCATACATGTAATATAAAATGGTATACATTGTATTGATCCGTTCACCTTCCACATCATATATCATCAACTCAATTTATATTTATTTAATATGAAATTATCCACGTATTTACAAATTCGTTTGGCTTATAGATGAGGTGAATGGCCAAAATTTGACAAGCTCAAAGTGCCCTTAAATGTAGCAGAAAAATTGTAGGCTGAAAATTCTAAAATTTAGTTAATTATAATAATAATAATAGAAAAGAAAATAACCCATATTCCTGAAAGCTCTAGTCCACATATATCTTATATGTTACTCGCTTTATTTATAGATATAGAGATTACATAAAAGAAGATATGTATTATATATATAGTTAGTGATTAGGGTTTTGTTTATAAACTAATAATTAAGTATTAAAGATTTGAAGGGATCCACAATTACATCACAAAACTACATAACAAAATACTTAGTTGGGCGGCATGCAACTTGTAAAAGTATTTATTTTTTATTATAACATAATATTTAGTTTTATCTCTTTAATTATTTGTAGTTTCAATTGATATGGACGCATGCAAGTTGTACAAATCAAATGCCTTTCGTTGTCATTATTTCAACTTTTTATTTTATATTTCTTTTTTTTATTCTTGCTAATATTTACAATATTTTTTTGAGTTAATTTCACTTTTTGTTAATTATTACATAGAATAAAGGATCAAAACGCAACTGCTTCTGTCTATAACCAAGCTGTTATAAAAATTTGGAATAAGGAACTATGAATGTTGTTCGTTCACTAATTTTTTTTTTCTTTTCAGTATAAAGGGGAAAGAAAGCTTTAAAAAAAAAAAAAAAGGAGAAGACCCTTAACTAATATAACTACGAGGACTGAAACTCACTCCACTGATGTCGTAATCTATCCATAAAAAGGATGAGAGAAGCTTGCAACCGTGCGGATAGATTCCTATTGTAAAAGAAGAAGCCCTCTTTCTTTCTTTTTTTTCTTTTTCTTTTTTAATTTCAAATTATGTCACCTTTTTTTCTTTAATTTTCATCTCCATATGTATATTCATATTTTTATATTTTAATTTATCGCAAATCAAAAGAAATTTATTTTTATGAAATTGATTACTTAATTACATTTGATATCTAATACATAACACATCGGACATGAAAATTTTTCCTAAAACTATTCAAAATTAGAAGAATTTTGTGTTTGATTAATTGATATAAACCCTAAATTTCGAACTAAAAAACAAGCATCGAGTCATAAAGTTGAAGTGACGAATTTAATGATGACCAATTCGGATGGTATCCATAAGTCATAGTCATAGTCATAGTCATAGTCTTTGTTTTTACTAATAAGAAAAAGAAGATTGTATGTATGTGCGATTTTGTAATTCAACATCTATGTGTCTAATCTGATGTTTGGTGACTTGTTGGCTGTACCATTGCCATTACATTCTATTCACCCTTTTCGCATGCTAAGGATATTCTTTTCTATCTCTAATTAAAGTTACCCATACCTTAGATTCCATCTTACCACTCCAACAATGCTTATTTATTTACTTATTTATACAATTTTTCATATTTGAAAATTCATTTCATTTATATTTTTTATTATTCGAAAATGACTTATATTTTGAGAAAAAAAAGTACAAATTTAAACTTGTTCAATCATTATCAAAAGGGATAATTGCAATTTTGGTATACGAACTTTTGCATTTTTTCTATTTTGGTGTATGAATGAAAAAAATTTACAATTTAGTGTCTGAAATGTTGATTTTTTAACGATTAAATGGATTTTGCTTATGTGTGCAGCCGAAAATTCAAGTTGGACAACATGGGCCCACATCTTTAGCGATTAAGTTGATTGTTAGATGCCAAGTAGGACGCCACATGTGTCGCCACGTGGTGTTGACTGGCTGAGGATGCAAATTGACAAAATTATCCCTATAAATAAAAATTTCACAGCCTAATTTGAACCAAACAGTTGCTATTGCTCCCAATCCCTAACGAGAGAAAAAAAAATTTGACACAGAAAACCCTAGAAAGAAAGTATCAGGCTTGAGAGAGAAAAAATTTGAAAGCAATCGGTGGAGATGGAAGGGGGTGTATGCGAATGTGGAAGGCAGTGTGCTATTCGTACCTCATGGACAGAATGGAATCCAGGGAGGCGGTTCATGTGTTGTCAAGTTCGATATGTAAGTTTTTGATTCCCTTCTTTCTTCTCTCTTCTCTTTAAAACTAGTTTATTTATGTATTCAGCAACTTCAAAATGTAGGCTGAGAGGAATCGTGGATGCGATTTCTTTGAATTGGTTGACCTTGTGATGTGCAAGCGTTCAAAACAAATAATTAAAGTTTGGTGACTTGTTGGCTGTACAATTTCCATTACATTCTATCCACCCTTTTCGCATGCTAAGGATATTCTTTTCTATCTCTAATTAAAGTTACCCATACCTCAGATTCCATCTTACCACTCCAACAATGCTTATTTATTTACTTATTTATACAATTTTTCATTTTTGAAAATTCATTTCATTTATATTTTTTATTATTCGAAAATGACTTATATTTTGAGAAAAAAAAAGTACAAGTTTAGACTTGTTCAATCATTATCAAAAGGGATAATTGCAATTTTGGTGTACGAACTTTTGCGTTTTTTCTATTTTGGTGTATGAACGGAAAAAGTTTACAATTTGGTGTTTGAATTGTTGATTTTTTAACGATTAAGTGGATTTTGCCGATGTGTGCAGCCGGAAATCCAAGTTGGACAACACGAGCTCACATCTTTAACGATTAAGTTGATTGTTAGATGCCAAGTAGGATGTCACCTGTGTCGCCACGTGGTGTGGACTGGCTGAGGATGCAAATTGACAGAACTACCCCAGTAAATAAAAATTTCACAGCCTAATTTGAACTAAACAGTTGCTGAAGCTCCCAATCCCTAACGAGAGAAAAAAAATTTGACACAGAAAACCCTAGAAAGAAAGGATCAGGCTTGAGGGAGAAAAAATTTGAAAGCAATCGGTGGAGATGGAAGGGGGTGTATGCGAATGTGGAAGGCAGTATGCTATTCGTACCTCATGGACAGACTGGAATCTAGGGAGGCGGTTCATGTGTTGTCAAGTTTGATATGTAAGTTTTTGATTCCCTTCTTTCTTCTCTCTTCTCTTTAAAACTCGTTTATTTATGTATTCAGCAACTTCAAAATGTAGGCTGAGAGGAATCGTGGATGCGATTTCTTTGCATGGGTTGACCCTGTGATGTGCAAGCGTTCAAAAAAATAATTCCTAGTTTGTTGAGGAAAGTTAATAAATTGGAAGAAAATTTGCAAAGGAGGAGAACAAGGGAGACGATCTTATGGGCTTGGTTTGCCATTTCTTTGGTGATAATCTTCTTCAAGTAGTCTGTTAATCTTCTTCGAGCTTTCAAGCAAATTTGTACTATTATTACAAGTATGGAAGTTGGAGAAACCTTTTGTATTGTGATTTTAATGATTTAGTTAACTTATGTATTGTTAGATTAGGTTGGGTTTAATCACTTCTATATGTAATAGGATGATCTGAGTCAAGGAAAATGTTATCAAAGTTGGAAATTAATCGAACTATCTCCATGTGTTCGATGAAATGCCTAAACTAATGTAATGCCTTGTTCATGGTCATTCCCTGCACAACTGTGATGTTAAAGGAACTGTTTTATGTTGTTTATATTTTTGTTTTGCACCCTTTATCTTGTAATGTTATAATGTGAGGGTATAATCTCATCATAATCTATAATGAGGACATAATTTAAATAGACAATAATCATTCTACTTTAAAATCTACACAAGGTCAGGTGCATGCATGAAGAGCGAAAGATGCCTTTTAAAACTTGATCTAAGGTAAAAAATCATAAGGTAAGAAATAACACACTACTCATACACATGTTATCTTCATTCATCTTTACAAAGCAATTGCACCAAGTTGAAAGACAATGCACAATAAATGCCTATATAACAGGTAGGCAAGAAATCACAAAAGGATAAATAGAATCCATCTAATAAAATTCCTTTCCCATCATCCATAAAAAAATTTTACTAAATAGCTTGCATACACAAAAATAGATTTGATATTAAAAAATTGGTAAACAACCTGAAATTTAGCTGAAATTTATCCTTACAAAATATAAGTTATATGAATAATAACCCAACAAATGGTGACAATCAGCACATATATTTTTTACATTCAATGATATTAAAACCCTCTAATTGTTTGGGTGACAAAATAAAAAAATTATAGGATCCAAAAAGTATTACAAAATCATATGACATAACATTTGCTAAACAATAGTCATCCAATGTGTCTGGCAGTGGACTCTTGTGTTCCATTTGCTTTATTCTTTTCAGTTTCATCAATAAGTCTTAATTTTGGCCCTTTCTTTACCTTTGCCTCATTTTCCTTCCTCTTCTTATGCTGCCTAGCCCTCAAATGGTGAGATGTTATGAAATGGTTGCCTTTTTTCTTGAAACCCTCTATTTTATCAGTCATAAAGCTTGGTTCTGGTGGATTACTGACCCTTGTTGAACCACTAAAATCTAAATTTCTTGCACTTGCTGCTTCAGGCTACATTAATAGAATGCATACTTATTAGAATAAATTTGCACCCCACATATACTTAAATCTCACACATACTCAAACCACCTCAACAACAACACCTGAAAATACAATTTGAGTGCACCAAAATCTTAGTGTCATAAATAGCATTTAAATTCACATTGCTGAAATATATCAAAACACAAAAATTAGATTTCACACAATTCAAACACATGAAATTTAGATATTAAATAAAATCTTAATGCACCAAAACCATCAAATCCCATCAAAACACATCAGCATACTTACCACAAGACATCATAAAACAAATCAAAACACAACCTCAAACATTAAAACACAACATTTCATCTTTTCCATTAAAATCTGACATTCAGTTTCACTCATTGCATTTCAATTGCACAATTTTTAAAATGCACGAATAAATAGGTAAATACTTTCATTCAATGTCATAGATCCTGTGGAGAAGTCTGTATACACTCCAAACCCATGCATAGGCCTTTTGCATGATTTTCTTGACACATACATAGTAGAGCTATTCAAAAATGAATGCTCATCATTTTCTAGCCTACTAGGTATTGCAAGTGGGATTAGAGGTCCTTCAACTGACCCATCATATGCTACTCTCTTCCCATTCCCTTTTCCTCCCCTACCCTATAATTTCAAAGCACACATAACAATCATTAGCATATTTAGTAATTATATAAATCATAAACATGTATTAAAAAATTTAAAGATTCATACCTCATTTTTTTGCGGTCTGGTGCAATTTTCTGGCTGGCCTACTGTTGGGACAGGTATGAAGGTCATGCCTTCACCTGACAATGGATCAACACCATCTCTCCATTTTCCTTTGCAACTCTTCCTATTATGGCCTTTCTAGAAACAGAGCTGACAAGTCATTATTCTCCCTTTCCTTGACAGTTTGGTGCCATTTTCTGCACCCACTTCACCATCTTCTTTTGCTCTTTTCTTACGAGGCCTACCAGGTTTTCTATCATTCTTTGGTGGCAAAGGTCCTTCTTTGCTTTTTTTTTTCTAAAATTTTTTACTATTCATTGGTTTCAGAAGTGTTTGGTATGCAGCCAAGTAAATATCCTTGTGGTACAATGGATTGATATAATCTAGTGGATTCCTATCCAAATGACTAATTAGACATATTACATGATGGCATGGAATGCCACTCAAATCCAATTGCCTACAAGGACACGTCTTGTTCTTCAAATCCACAACACACTTATCACCCTTATATAACACTTCACCACCCTCATCCTCATCCCAAAGCATTGTGCATAATCTACTCTCAACAATACTAATATGCAACTTCTTTCTTATTCTATTCCCATAATCCCCAACCCACTTCAATGTTTGATCTCTATTTTGATGTAACCTAGTCATAACCATTGTCCTAATATCTTCTAACATTGAAATTATGTCTTTCTCCCTAGCTTCAATAATCCTAC
This sequence comes from Jatropha multifida, assembly GCA_948099535.1. Lineage (NCBI taxonomy): Eukaryota > Viridiplantae > Streptophyta > Magnoliopsida > Malpighiales > Euphorbiaceae > Jatropha > Jatropha multifida. The sequence goes on along the minus strand of CANUEX010114604.1, from coordinate 1,074 downwards.
CATTAAATGCCTCACATAGATTATTATCTACAATGTCACACTTTACCTCAGTATTGAAGTATGCCCTGCACCAATGTTGAGGATGCGTGTTAAGAATGTCCTCAAATCCCTTTGGTGAGAGCTTCTTCAGTTGACTCATGTTAGACTCAAAATCTGGCATGTTATAGGACTTCACACAGGCCGAAAATACTCTGTGTAGCTCTGACCCTCTGTGTTTCTTCCTCCAATTAGCATAAAGATGTCTTGCACAACATCTTTGTTCACACAGAGGGAGCTTTTCATAAATTGCATCCAATAAACCCTTTTAAGACAACATAAATAACACAATTGGTCAGAAATATAAACATTAATTAAGACAGCATACATATAAACATTAATTAAGACAACATAAACATAACCATAAACATTAACTATGACAATATAAACATAAACATATAAAATTTATTACCTTCTACTGGTCAGAAATGAAAACCCATCCTTCACCATCTTCTGTCCTTATATCTCTCTTCAATAACTCAATAAACCAGTGTTAACTCTCCTTGCATTCAACATTCACTACAGCCCATGCAATTGGGTACATTTGATTATTACCATCTCTACCAACAGCTGTTAAAACTTGCCCTTTTATGCTTCCCTTCATGAAAGCCCCATCAAGACCGATAACTTTTCTACAACCACCACGAAAGCCCTTCCTCAATGCATCAAAACAAACATACAACTTATCAAATACCGACAATGCATCAGGCAGTGGTTTATCAATTCTAAGACTAAGGGATGTGCCAGGATTTGACCTATCTATCTCTGTTAAATAATCCCATAGCAAAGCTTATTCTCCTTTGGTATCACCATTCAGTGTTGCAATATATCTCATTTTAGCCCTCCTCATCTTTGTGATGCTCACCTCAACACAGACATCTTCCTTCACTTGCTTCCTCAAATCAGATAGAGTCATATACTCAACTGCCTTATATTTAGGGAGGACATTCTTTGCCAACCACTTAGCAGTACATCTCCTATTCTTGAATGAAATTGAACATGTGTGTTCTGGCTTTAATGTCTTCACCACAATATCTT
>CANUEX010114596.1:0-29205 GCA_948099535.1 Jatropha multifida | reverse complement strand
TTTTTTTCCCTGAGAGAGAGAGAGAGAGAGAGAGAGAGAGAGAGAGAGAGAGAGAGAGAGAGAGAGAGAGAGAGAGAGAGAGAGAGAGAGAGAGACCAATGTCTAAAATGTTATCCAATTCATTAGTTATTTCCAAGTTCTGCTTATAAGAGAAGATGAGGAAGCATTTATACCTGCATGTAGCAGAACTAAATGCTTGTCCTTCAAACGCCTGCCTTTGATCTTCAACCTAAATGTTAAATCTATAACCACAATGTTATGAGTACAAAGCTACATAACTACATCAATAAGCTATTTCTGATTTAATAATGTAAGGTTGAGTTGAGAGCAATGCTTCTCAAACCACACTAAATTTGATGATTTATAACAATTTAATAGCCCCCAAATATTTAAAGAGACTCCTGAACTAATTTCGAAAAGCCTATTACACACTATTTTGGCATTTAACAAGAAATGCTGATAAACGGAAGCATAACGCAAAGCACCCTCTATATATCTGGTTTCAGTATTGTTTGAGAGGTGTGCATGTGTACTGCTCCTTTAAACAAACAAGGGAAGAAGAAAAGAAAGACAACTCTAAGCTAAACTATATACGTGTCATTTTTATTAATCATTACCTCAACCCTCACAAATCCAAAGCAAATAAAGTTCAACAAAGACATAACACTAACAAAATATCAATAGATATTACTTGATCATAGGGTGGTAGAGATCAAGTCCGGCACAAAACTTGACAAGTAAGGAAAATAGTAAGAGAAGAAAGTATATTTCCAAAGAGAACACAATGTAACTTACCATCCAATCATCTGATCACTAAATGGTAGTCACATTGAGCTGAATCGTGATTGTTGATTTCCTTCTCATCTTGCTAGAGCATTGGAATTAGTCTCATACTTTGATGGAATAAAGTATCTGCTTCCTCTGACGACCCAGCTATAATACAAGCAAAAGCAAGTGAACCATAAAAGTTCGCAGTCCAACTTTTCTTTCCGCATTGCATAATTTTGAAATGACACTAATTTAATGGCAATAATAGGATGAAAATTTTGAAAAGCTACCAATAGTACATGCTTTCCTTGAATTCACAGAAAAGAAACAATCTTTTCCTTTTTTTGACAAAATAAATAAATAAATAACTCACCAAGTTATTGCTTCTGGTTCCTTTACAGACTTTCAATCACCAGCTTACATTAGTATATTTGTTTATTACTATAAATGCAACACATACTGTAAAGTCCCATAACATCCATAGCATCATGGTAAGCATATAAAGAGAAGAGTTAGACTAATTCTTTTCATCAAATTCATGAACAGAAAACTGATCATGTCAAAGCTCAAGAGAGTATAAATAACATAAAGATAAAGCACAATAATCTCGAGCAAAAGCCTCTTTTCTTAATTATTTATTTTGAGTATTGGAAGAATAGAACCTGTTTTTACCCAAGTTGAATATGTGCGTACTATTGGCTGCAAGTGCTCGAGCAAAGCCTCTTAAAATAGGACAACTAGCAGATTAGGATAATTACACAGCTGGTATGAGGTTGACTTGAGATGTGGATATTTATGAATTCATACAGACAACTACAATTTATGAACAAGTGTGATAAGTAAACACAAAAAACAACAGACATTAAACGTAGTTTGCAGAGTGGTGTGGTAATCTGAACACTACTGTTTGAGTCGATTTTGATTTAAGGGACATCTGGCCAGAATTACATTGAAGTTACATTAAAAATAGAAGAAATGACACAGGATTCTAAACTTCACATTTCATTACTATCACATCTAAGATGCTTTATGTATCATAGATCTGTGTACTTAGGGTTGAATTAAATCATATAATTCAAAGTATAATTGCTGAAACCATCACTGCTTTTTATTCGTTATCTCTATAATAGATCATCACAGTATGCATATATATATATATATATATATATGGGAACTTGTTTGTATGAAGATCCAAATAAGTTAAGGACTAATGAGAACCCATTGTTACAGTCAGCCAAATCCAGCAAAACACATTTTTCACTTTTTTTTTTTCACATTTTTTTGTTGAATTTAATTAAATTCTATATAAAGCATATCATATATGAAAATTCAATTGCAAATGAATCCCGTAGCATAGTTCATTTACAAATGAAATGAACTATTATTCATTTGCCAGAAATGGAGTGCATCCTAAAGTTATAAAAACAAAGTTCTGGGCTAACAGCTGATTAATTGAATGAATGCTTATATATAGATTGTTAGTCATTGACTTTGAAACTACTATTCTGGGAAAACCTCATTTCAGATGATGTCAGGAAATGCAGTTTGGAAATCTTGTTTATCTGATTCGAAGGTTCATAACTAGAACATGACAAATTCAAAATCAAACTTTACAATTAATATTTTCAGCATACTGCTTTTCTCAGTGGCATTACCATAGAAGAGTCTACAAGTTTAGAAAGTAACTTATCGTGTCCCAAATAAACCTCAGTAGTCAATGGCAAATCTAAACCATCAGTCCAACACCTTAAAACCATGGTACTATACTCACAAGCTCTTGGATAAAAGAGCTTTAGAAAAAAATCCTAATTGTCCACCTCACCCCAAAGAACCACACCAACATGTTCCCCCCCTGAACCATTAACTTCTTGGCCTAGTTTGACCACTTTTCTTCTTTGTTTTCACAAGCATTCATGAAATGGATATCCACTAACATTTGTTGGAAAGTATACTAGTTTATAGCAATGGACTTATATGTCTCCTGGATCAGTAAATGCCTAAATCATACATTTCAGATAAGCCTGCTCCAGTCAGTGGAGCAGTCTACGGTATCTAATTCAAAATGCCCCTAATTTTCCAATCCCAGAAAACATTCAAAGAAAAATGTTACTTAATTAAAGAATACATCTGATAAAAAATGCAGGAGTAAAATTAAGAGCACAATCATATATGTACTTATAGAGAAACAAGAAAGAAGGGGGTAAAAGAGTGAACAAAAAATGATAAAAGAATCCAGCTCAGTTCCAGTGCTAGCGTATTTTTCGCAAATGACAATAATTGCATTCAGCATCATTTTCACTTAATAATCTCAATCCAAAAGCTAGAAAATCAAGGATGATTTCTTCAGTGTAGCCATAACCAGAATGAATCTCAAGGATTAAGCAGTAACCTCACTGTCTCATGTCATTACACATACTTTGTTCATAATCTTATATGTTATTATTGCCTTTTCTCACTTATTTTTGTTTTTATTTGGCGATTATCAAGTATGATCTCTATCCCAAATTACGACATAATTAATTACATAATATCCTAGAAAACCTCCCACGACCCAAGAGGATGTCACATATAATCTCTCAAAATCATTATGCAAAATTTCTGAACGGCTTTCAATAATTCATGTTCAAAGACCTGTATTGAGCAAAGTTAACATGACATAGAATCAGTTATGGTAATGGCTACAATATTCTACGAATCTCTTCCTTTATCACACAAATGAATTGTATTATCTCCAACAAAGAAGATAATTACATTCTAGGGTCTTCTATGATTATTCAGTTGCAAGCAAGAACTTATTGGATAAAGAATTCCAGAAGTCAGCATAGGGTTGTGAGTGCATGTGTCATCTGTCACAGGGCTAGAGTCTTGCAACCCTTGGTCCCATGTGGCTCCTAGATTTCCCCATGATCTAAGCCAGCAACAGTTCAAGGTCTAACAAAGTATTACTCAGGACAACACCATCACTACCATCAGAACCTAAGGCCTTAGGGCATTAGGTCCCACATAATTTCCCTTATAGCAAGCCTCAAGTTGAGGACATTTGCATGCTATTTGGCACATCAACCCCATAGCTCCAACTAACAGTCTCCCATATTATTACTGAGGACAAAAACATCACTAGGATCCGAATAAGGGACTCTGTCCCTTCATGGCCAAATCCAAGACCTGAGGGCATTTTGTGCCACATAATTTCTCCTTGTACGAAACCTCGCACTAGAGGCTTTATGGGGGTCTAGGCCACACCATCAAAATATGCAGAGTCCCCATATAATAAGGGACTCTGCACATTCACTGCCATCCGAACCTAAGGCCCTTTCCATGCCCCATACTAGCTTTATGGGGGGTCTAGGCCACACCATCAAAATATCCAACCAGAAAAAGGAAACAAAAAAAGAACTTAAAACTAGAGGCTGGAAGTTCAACCTCAGCACTGTAATATACAGTCATTTCAAGCAAACCAGGTAATTTTAAAAAGGAAAAGGAGCTATTCTTAGGTCATTCCCATAAAACACTGTGTTCGAGCACAGCATATACATTTCAAACCTGGTTGGTATCCATGTTCAGCATGGACCGACAGAAACTTCTTTGAAATCAAAGACATGAAAATGGAAGAGGTTCAAACTTTAGAATTTTTCCTCATTAACTAATTTTGAAATGTGAAAAAGAACTAGATTTGTACTTCTCAAAAATCATCATAGATAAAAGAGCTAGGTTTCATAGAATGTCTTACTCCGACATATGATATTTCTAAGACATCCATTCTATGGAATAATAGTGAGAAATTAATAAAGACAAATAGAAAAACAGTAGCAGTATGTAGTGAATGTCAAATGAGATGATGGCAACAATTGAAGATATGATGTATGGTGGAGAATTCGATGGAGAAAGGTAATTCCAATTATAAAAATTTGTTAAAACTAAATGCCCCAGTACATGCTTTAAATTTTTCTCCACAATGTATCTCATATCATAAATAACACTTGTAACTTCTTGCACATGAAGCATCCTCATTGCCCTATCACGACACAGATTTTCTACAAGACATCAGAAAGCAACCATACAGAAAAATGTGTGTTTGACAAATTAGGGTTACAGAATCCCTATTCATTCACAATTATATCCAGTTCCGTGCCAGTTTCATGAATGGTATCTCTTCAATAATTCCAGAGAACCATACCATTAACAACTCAAGCTCACAGCTTAGCAATGAATGCATCCTATTATCAATATGACGCATGGATTAGCTGGATAAAGCAAAGCAGTTCGAAGCATACGCAAGAATAGGTCCACCACTACCTTGTGCTGAAATTAGATTATGCTAGCAGTTGAGCCCCCAGAATGGGTTTTAATAACTGTAACAAACAAATTTGAACACCGGCGTCTATAACTACTCCATTTATATTTGGTCATTTTACAAAAAGCATCTAATTCTCTCACTGATGAACAAGCAATATTTTTTTACCAACTTAATAAGTTGCTCAGCAAGTAGCCAGTAAATCTTGCTATTAAACAAGTTCAGCAATTGAGAAAAGATTATTTGCACATTTTGCTATATTTGAAAAGGGGGAAGGGTGGAAGGCACAGTTCATTTGTTTGCTGGTTACTGGGCTACACCTGTATCTGAAATCAAATGATAATAGGCCATTATTCTGTAGTTACATTGGAGTTCATAAAAATAAAAAATGGGCACATAAAGAACAAAAAATCTATTGATCATTGACAGGAATTCGAGCTCATAGCATATGGCCACAAAGTTTTCACATAAATCTCAATCTAACAAGCTCAAATATCAAAGAATTCTACAAGCACTCAGACATACAAAACCTCATTATAACAGAAAAAGAACAGAGATCAAAGCACAACAATCTGTAAGCAGGCAGCGATGTCATCGTATTTGTCAATTGCACGTATAAACCCCACTATGATATTTGTGACTAACCTCGTAAAAGTCTGTTTTACCCTCAGAAGCAGGCCGTAAACATATTCCAGACAATGTAGTAATCCCCTGCATGGAAAATTTAACGTAACCAAAAGCCTCAATATCTTCATCACCCTCTCCCTCACTAGAATCAACAGGAATCCTTGCCCTCAACCGACCAGGAGAACCTTTTAGTGGAATCTCTGGCACATGCCATTTCAATTCTCTCTCACTCCTATTCAACACAGCTTTAGGGGAAACCTTCAACAATGTTGGATCAACTGGTAATTTCAAAATAAATGTTACATCACTCAGAGGCACTAGCAAATCTGGGTTGGAGACATACTGGATCATCATGGAAAGTAAAGTCCCACTACGCCTTTGTACAAGACGAACTCTCAATGGCAATGGGGTTAACCTAGGAAGCAGACTATACTTCAATATTGGTAAAGGCTCATCCGATGGTGCAGTTCTCACATGAAACATCCCATTACCAATGCTACTAACCTTTGAATTCTGCATAACAAATCTTTTAACTGCACTTGTGTTATCAATCCGAAATGAAAATTCAGTTTCTTTATCACCAGCAGTTTTTGGTGGCAGTGTTCTCAAATAAACCACACCCATTAACCCAACTCTAGCAAGCAATGACTCCCTAAACTCTGCGTTAATTTCTTCCACAATGTACATTTCTGGACCCTTCATTTCAGTTTTCTGAACTAAGAGATTTTCAAGAGGAGTACCTGCAGCTCCGCTTGTAGGCTTAGCAGCCGCACCACTATCTCCAGTTTGCAGCAACTCAAGGCCACCAAGACCTTGTTGTTTGGGAATTTTCTTTGGTCCCACGAACTCTGATGCATCCAATCCACCACCCCATGCATCACTAAACCCTTCAAAAGTTTCTCCCAAAGAAGCCTGCTCATGACTAAACTCAATACCACCATAATCCCCTTCAAATCCCTCCACACTTATATGTGTAGCTTGTGTTGCCTCTGCAGGTGGCAATGTAGTCACCTCCAACCCCGCCAACGCAACTTGTAAATCTAAAGACTGATTCTTATCTTTCTTAAAATCACCCGCCAAGTCTTCCTGCTTATTGATCGAATCACTCGCCGCAAACGGATCCTTTGGTGCCTCAGCCTCCTCTTGTTTCTCTTGCTTCTGATCTTGCGCCTCACTAATAACAGGTGCAAGACTTGCCGCCACCTCATCTCCTGCCGCAATTGTCTCAGGCGGCAATTCAAATATCGCATTCGAAAACGCCTCAATACTGGACTGATGCTCAACAGCGTGCACTTCCACTCCAGGCCAACCATCAGCGCCTCTAATTTTATTCTCTGTATCTAAAGCAGAATGTACCATCTTCGCAATACCATCGCCGTGCATAGAAGCTAACATAGCCGCAAGCCTAATATTACTCACACCACGCAATACAATATCCAAAGCCATATAGATCTCAGCGTATTTCCTATTCAGCTTCTCAGGCGTAACATCCACACCGCGGCAAGCAGTAACGATAACACTAACGGCTTGGTTAACAATATGAATGCACTCAAATACATTAATTGAATTATCATGATCGGCGGTGGTGATACCAAGAACGTAGATTCCGTTGACGAGACGATAAACAACACGGTACCGGCTCTCAACGCCGACAATAAGTTGACCACTAGAAGCGGCAAGGGGATCATCGCCGATAGATTCGGCGGCAGAGTCATCTGAGAGGTGGTTAGGATTATTAGAATTGTGTTTGGTGGCAGCGAATACTAATCGGGTTTTACGGAAGGCAGAGGTGGCGACTAGGGCACGGGCAGGCGGGAACCATTCTCGGGTTTGGAGCAGGATGTCGGATCCATTAGCGGGTTGGAGAGAAAGTGCTAAGCAGGACATGGTACGGTTGTAATTTGTGGAATTTAGGATAGATCTGTTGGTTTTAAGGGTTTTAGTTACCGGAAATTAAAGAGAAATTGAGACTGGATCTTGCTTTTGGTTCAGTATGAGTTGTCAAGATTCAACTCAAGCTCTGTCCCTGTCTGTCTGTCTCTCTCTCTCTCTCAGTTGATGACGAAACCGGAGGAAGAAAAAGAGAGAGATTGTAACTTTGGGCTCTTCTTTGGTTCTTTGCTGAAAAGCAATTTGGGCTGTGTTCAAAATTATAAATGAAAACGATAGTCCGGCCCAGTTTCAGTTTTTCTTTTACCTGTATGTCCTCTACTCAATATAATAAATTAAGAATAATATATATTTAGCACAGAGAAAAATATTTTAAGGGAATCTTTTTTTAAAAAAAAATCAATATATACATTGGGATAGGGATAATAGGTTGGCAAAATATCTTTAATGAATAAAAAATATATTGAAATATCTTTACAGCCAATCAAAATATTTTAAATTAAAAAAAGAAATATATATATTTTTTGAAAAATATAATTCATTAATAATAATAGTACATATTACAAATTAATAGAGTCTTTTGATAAACTAAAACAATTTTTTATATTCTTTTGAATAATCAAATTAAAAATAAAAGAGATAATATTTTACCATTTCATTTGGAGATGGTATTGACAAAATACATAACTATTCACAGCAACAATTAGCTGTTTAATTGATTTGAATGATAAAATAATAATTTTTTAGATTTTCTATACTAATATTATTTTTTTAAGAACTTGTAACATATCAAATATATAGAGATGAATTTATGCCACTATGAATCGAAAACATAAATAGAGGAATGTCAAATTAATAGGCTTAATTGATCAAAGATCCACATTTACAAAACAAAATTCATATTCTGTTTGGATGGAAGTATTTTTTTGAAGGAATCAAAATAGTTGAGAAAAATAGTTCTAGAAAGCATTACCTTGTTTGGAAAATAAGGAAAAGCAATAAAGGAAGAAAAAGTTAATTTTCCCTCTCTATCTCACATAGATAGAATCTGTCCGTTTGAGAGAGAAAATAACGATGGAATATTGAAGTTTCTCTAATTTTCACACAATTGCCAAATACTCCAATTATTTTTAATTAAATATTGAAGATACTGAAGTTATATAATCATTAAACTCCTCCAAAAAGATAAGTGATGTTAAAATGGTAAGATATTATTATTAACAATTTTTTCCTCTAAAATTTTATCTTTTTCAAACAAAGGAAAATAAATTTATTTTATTTCCTTCGTCATTTTCCTTCATTATCCAAACACAAGGGTGAAAAATAATAATGTAAAAATAAATTAACAATTCATTATTATTTTACTTTCATTCCTCATCTTTCCAAACAGAGTGTTAAAATATCAAATTAAATAAAATTAAATATCATATTTTATTTAGTACTAAACCCACCTAAAGAAGGGATCAAACCCTCATGTAGAAGTAACTAAACCCTCACATGAAGGGACAAAAAATTCAGATTTGAGAAAAAACAATAACAACAAAAACAAAGAAAAAACATATCTATTTTCCTATAACAGATCTGAGTTGATTAAAAGTGAGTAAAAAATTAAAAGCTAAATAAAAAGTAAAAAGTGAATTGAAAGAGAAAGGGAAAAAGGTAGGAGCTACTGCATTAAGAGGTAAACTACTAAGCCTACACCTGACGAACTCTTTACAATGACTCTGCTTCAAAAAACCCTCAATTCATGCATTCAATCTCCTATTTAGGGGGCCAGAGGAATAAACTATTCTCTAAAAGCTATCAGAAGTACAATACAAACAACTGCACATACAATTCTAAAGCAATGGCCTTTCTTTTTCTCATCCATGTCTTACTCACTAATTCAATATGCTCAGGCAGCGGTCCATTATGTCACTGAAAATAATTGCGAGCTCCAACTTTTCATAAGAATAACGTAACATCCTCCATGAGTTACGACAAAAACTTAGTCAATATTTAGCATTATATAAACCCGCAAATCTTGCCCTATATTTTTTTCGCCGAAGTAATTCATTTAAAATACTCTGAATTTTACGGGTTGTCACTCCATTTTGACGTTAACCTCCTGAACATTTTAGTTTGAAAATTTTGTAATTATTGTACCCTAATTTAAAATTAGTGTCTAAAAATTTAATAAATAATATAAATATGGGTCACACACTAACACAAGAGTTAAACTAACCCAACTCCTAACTCACACCAAAACGCGCCTGATTGAGCTTCTTCCCCTCCTCTAACGTTCATTCAATCAAAATGCCAAATTCTCAAAAGCCCTCAACTTAACTTCTCTTTCGTCTCTATACATGCTGCAATAATAATGGAGATAGAATTTAGGATAAAAGTTCATGGTCGCACTAACTTCTCACTCTTGCTAATCGTTTAAGAATTCAACAATGGCCAGATTAATCGACAAATGATGCTTTTAAAAAATGGAAACTGAGGTAAAAAAGGTATCCCTCCAATCAACAAATGGAGAAGTGTAATGCCCCAAATTGTTGTTATAGAGTACCTTTTTTGTTATATCACGAGTATAATAAAATTCTTTCTTCGTGTTTTCATCTTGCTCAAAAAACCTACATACCCCATTTTCACACTTCCTGCAAGAAACTTGTATTGATTCCATGATTAACAACTTGAAAGAGACCCCATGTCTCGAATGCAAGTCCAATTTTTTCTACAATCTCCTTGTGTTGTATTGGATCTTTATCAATGCCTTCAAGGTCTACAGTTGGAATCGACAATTGTGGTTTATTGAAAATTTGCAATTGATTCAAGTCATCATAAGGTGGTTGAATGAATATTTCAGGAACTTTTTACAAAGTGATGCCATCTAAAAAAGCCAATATCACAGCTTGTATAGATTCTTTGCTAGGTAATCCCGAAACTCACTATGGTGGCTAGAGATGAGCTGATCATAAACAGATACAACATTACTCACATGTCCACAATCTGAATAGGTTTAGGGATTTTGAGAGTTTGATTTTGATTGAAGCAACATTAAAGGGAATGGGAAGGAGTTTAATCCGGTGCGTTTTGGTGTGTGCAAGGAGTTAGGTTAGTTTAACTCTTGTGTCAGTGTATGGATCCCATATTTATATTATTTAATAATTTTTTAGATACTGATTTTAAATTAGGGTACAATAATTATAAAACTTTTAAATTAGGGTATTAGGGAGTTAAAATCAAAATGAGATGCAATTGGTACAACTCACAAAGTTCAGCATATTTAAATGAATTACTCCTACATCCAAAAAAATTCCCCTTAGGATTAATCTCTTTGTATGAATGCTTCGAGATTATTGTTTCCTCATTTGCCATGAAAGGCTGAATATCCATGAATAAAATCCTAATTTGCCATGAAAGGCTTGGTAATCACAAAAACAATATGAAAAATGTAATTACTTGCAAAATTGAAAAGTTCAGAAAGTTAAGATGTTGTTAATCGAGTCAATTTTGGTCTTCAATTGAATTGCACCTTCACCCTACATTTGGTTATGAATCGTGAGCAGACCATGATTGAGAGAGAGAGAGACAAAATTAGGATCCAATTGTTATAAAGAGAGTTTTATTATTATAGCCGTTAGAACTCCAAGTAGGCAACTTCAAAGGCCCTCAACACTCCCAACCGCGTTTGTATTTCATGCTTTCTCTACTCATGAGGTAAGGGGCAAATTTATTATTGAATTATGTGCATGATAGGTTCCCATGATTATAGCGTGCCACAAGCTTAAAATACCAAATTTTGAAGGAAAAATTATGCATTAGGCTAAATACTTAGGGATGACCATGGTTTGGTTTCAAATTGGAACTGGACAAAAACTTTGATAAAAAACAACACTAAACCGTAGTTAATGATTCTAGTTCTAAAATCGCAACTGAAACCATAAACTTAATGTTCGGTTTTGGTTTTTCATTTTTTGAAATTAAAATCGACGGTTTTAGTTTGAAATCGTGAAAACATATTCTTAAAATAACTCCCAACTTATTATTTTTTTTACATTTTTTAAAGTAATTTTTAAGAATTTTCATTAAATTGATTATTTTTTAATAGTATTATTATTATTATTATTATTATCTATTGAAGCAAGAATTATTGAAAAATATTTAAAAGGTTTAAAATATATTGTTTAATTTTAGTTCAAAATCAAAGAAAAATCGAGCCGGTAATTTTAAAAATTGTCTAAAAGCAGTTAGGTTCTGATTTTACCATTTTTATAATTGTAACTTATGATTTTGAAATCAAAATTGACACTCTTAAAACTATAGTCATGCCTACAAATAGTTATGATAAAATAGACTGTATTGTGATGATAAAAAGAAGAGTATTGAGGGCATCTTAATCCTTTTACCCTAATTTAACAGCCAAACCCTTAAAGTTAAACGGAAGGACCGTTTGGAACGACGGAATCAAACCTCAGGACGCACCGGATATTCGACCAAACCATAGGAACTAAAAAATTTGGACATGCCGAGGTAATATCATTATTCCTTCTCCCTGCAAAAATATGCAAATGATTAAAATTCTATTACCCTGAATGCTTGGAATCAGAGTATCATTCGAGCTTTGCCTTTGTCCTGCCTTTCGACCTAGATCCTTCAACAATTTAGCCCGTACTCCGGGAAGGAACCTCCATAAGCTCAAGTACTGTTCTGCAATGGCCAATTCCTCCGGTACACTTCCACTGAAACCTTCCATCACTCACGTCATCTTCGACATGGATGGTCTCTTACTCGGTAATTTCGTCAGACATTTTTTCGTTGTTGGTTTTTCTCTTTGTTGATTGACGGGTTGATATATGTTTTCTAGTTAATGTTATGTACTTGTTTGTTTGTTTTGTACTAAATCTTATTAAAATGGGATTTCTGAGATTGATTGGTAGCTTACTGCTCTATATATTCACATAGCTCTAGTTCCTTTGTTATACGAAGAATTGGCAATTGACATTTTAATGATGTTAAAGAATCTTTATAAGCCTAATAGAATGGAATCAAAATGCATTTCTAGTTGTAACTGGAAATCTAGTTGGTTCCATTCCGCACTTACCAAACAGAGCCTTAAATCATTCAAAATGGATTCTTATGGTGAATAAGATTGGCATGTTAATGCATTAGCTAACACCATTGGATGGTAAAAAAATGGAAATAATGTTGTGAGATTTTAAGTTCCACCGGCTGTGAGAATGAAATTTTAGATTTAATGGTGGTTGCTAGTTTCTTTCTCTAAGATCTATGACAAATAACACACTAAGCATGGAAGTCTGAGGTTCACCATTTACCTAGTGGGCAGTTTGCTACTGCTCTCTGTGTGTTTAATCAAGTAAAAGAGAATTGATGGATCTAAGGAGGGGAAGACTTGCTTTAAACCAACTTTCTGAGAGAAGGATAATTTTGGTAAATTTAGCAAGAATTAAGAATAGAAGTTTTTGAGTTGGGAGGCATGTTTTGGCTAGTATGTGCATTATTTCGTCGTAGTTTAAATAATTACAGTGACTTGGTCGGTCCTTGTGCAGTACAAATGACTTGTTTTGGAAAAAAATGCAGTATTTTGTATCCCTTTCTAGTGGCTTTTTACCGTTTTCTAATTTTAGAAGGTTTTGAAAAGAGAGGACTGAAGTGTTTTTTGTGGCCTTTTGGTTCTGTTCAAAAGGTGTGGAACATAGCGTACCTATCTGTAAACAAATGGTGTGGGAGAATCAAAAGGATTAGCTTGATGTTTTCTTGGATTTACTATTCACAGTATGGCAGTATGTTGCACATCAGTTTTCACTGTACTTTAGCAGCTTTAGCATGACATTAATAATAATAATAATAATAAAAACTGTATTGTGCTTTTCTGTAATGTGTGTGTAGCATATCGGTATTCTAGTGCCTTATTTTATCCCACTTAGCATCTGTTTGTCCAGTTAGATTAATTTTTCTTGCAGATAGATCATGGAGGAAATAATGTTTGTTGGATTATGTCAATTTGTGGCATTTATTTTGATGTGGGCCAGCATTTGGCTCTTTACCAATAAACAATTCCTTGGACCTGTAAACATGAGGCTACTATTTATTTTGCTGCTTATTTTAATTTCTTACTCCAAATAAATAAATCTGGACCCAATTTTTGTATCCCAGATATCGCAAATTCCTAGTCTTCCAGTCCTAATCTATTTACTAACCATGCAGATTTATTCCCTGAATCTGTTCATTAAGAAACGAACTATATATCTGATGAGCTTTCCACTCCATATATCAGACACAGAGAAATTCTATACTGAGGTCCAGGAAATCATACTTGCCAGATACAATAAAACTTTTGATTGGTCTCTAAAGGCAAAAATGATGGGGAAGAAAGCAATAGAAGCAGCTAAGGTTTTTGTTGAGGAGTCTGGGATTAGCGATTCTCTTTCGGCTGAGGACTTTCTTGTTGAAAGAGAGGAGATGCTGCGGAACATGTTTCCAACAAGTGATCTGATGCCAGGTATTATTTGTAGCAATAATTATACATTGATTTAATATACTTTTCAGTCTTCATCTTTTGTGTATGACTGCAACTTTGATAAATTGAGGTTTTTTATTTATTTTCTTGTTTGTTTTTTTTTTGCTGGTTTGGGGGGGGGGGGGGGGGATGGTAACAGTTTCCTTGCAATTCAACCAGATGGGTGACTAAAACTGTCTCAAACTTGAAGTGACTTGACTCAAATCCACATGAAAGCAGTGGCACTCAAAAAACAACCCTGACATAAAATGATCTTAATCATATAGAATAAGAAAGTGATTCTTGAAATAATACAATGATTTAATGAGTCTCTTGTGTAATTACACCAATATCCTCTCATTTTCCCCCCTCCAATCTTCTTTCTCTTTCTGCTCCATTAATTAGCTTTTGATATCCATTAAAAAGGATTAGGCACATATTCGGAGGATGGGAACAATATTGAAACCAAATAACATTGAGGGCTGTTATAGATTTTTCTTTTTTTAGAAAATGAAATGAGGAAAGTTATGGATTCTTAGTGTATTAACAATGTTTGTTTTTTTAATTAGTGTTGGCAATTATAGAAAAGTTGGCTTTGCCTGTTGTTATTCGAAATGCTCTGTTGATATGGGTGAAATGACTTACTGTTTTAAGGTGCAGTCTCTAAATCTAGATAAGTTTTGTACATCAGTAGTCTATTTGATATAGAGGTTGAAGCTGCTTTTCCTAAAACACCTTTTAGATATTTTTTTGCATCCTTTAAACATGTGAAGTTCACCTTAAAAAGATTATTAATGTCCTTTTAGCATATTCAACATAGTGCTTTTCTTGATAGCAACTCAAGCAGCAGTGCCAAACAGGCTGGCCCTAAGAAGATTCCCAAATGATGTTTAAACAGATCTAACTTGTTTCCTATCTTTATGAAAGAGGATGAAAAAGGAGTACTAATATAGGAGCTAGCTTTGGTTTCTGGCTTGTAATTTTGGTTTTCTTTGTCTTGCAACCATCCAAAGAGGAATTATAGAAAGAAGGATAGCACAAGTCACTTGATGGAAACTGCAAAAGAACGAGAAGCGTAAATATTCTGAAGTTCTGTTGACCTGTATGCTATTATTCTATGCTGGTTTTAAATCCTGTTTATAAGAAGATCTAATTTGAAATAAGTACAAATACTGAAGCATAGAGCGATTACATACTTGTTATGAGACTAAGATCGATTATGCTCACATATTTAATTCTTCATTTATTATAGGAGCTAGCCGGTTGATCAAGCATCTCCATGCAAAAGGAATACCAATTGCGGTGGCAACTGGGTATGTTTTATCTGTTTCCATTTCTTACAAGTTTTATGTTTATTTTGTACAGAATAGATTTCTGAATCAGATTTACCTCACTTTGGTCTTCCAAGTTTATGAATTCTATTTAATAGGTATATGTTTCAGTTCTCACAGACGGCATTTTGAATTGAAAACACAAAGACATGGTGAGCTTTTCTCCTTGATGCATCATATTGTTCTTGGGGATGATCCAGAAGTTAAACAAGGCAAGCCATCACCAGATGTATTCCTTGCAGCAGCCAGGAGATTTCAGGTAAGTTTGATGAGGTTTTTCTATTATTATAACTGGTGGTAGTAAAATCTGCTGGGATATTTGATTGATTCAGTTAATGGTTTTTCCCTCTAAGTTAGCTTTATTAATTTTGACATCACGAATTAGCAAAATAACAGTTTTGGTTTTTGTGAATGATAGGGTGGCCCACTGGATCCACAGAAGATTCTTGTTTTTGAAGATGCACCCTCAGGTGTTCTTGCAGCTAAGAATGCTGGAATGTAAGTATTTCCCAGTATTCTTCCCACATAAATGGTGTGTCAATTACGATTTTTCTATCATAGTAAATGGTTTTCTTCCTTTCCTACAAATGCCACGGTTTCTTTAATGGTAGGATCCATTTAAATCTATTTTTTATATCAAATGTGATAAAAGAATATAATCATGGTTGAATTTATCCACATTGTAGCAAACATAAACTATGTGCTATGAAAGTAACAGTATTAGGTGGGTTGTGTAAGTGGATCTTGTTATGCAACTCGTACAATGTATGCTTTCTGCATCGTGTTATTTTACCAGTGGGAGTGGGACTGTAAAATCGAGTTTTGGGAACCTCAATGGGATTGTGTCACAAGATAATATTTCAAACTAAAATTTTCTGTTCTGAGTATATGGGTAACAAACCAAACCAGAATAAGAAAGATAAGCTCATTAGACATCAATCATTTTAAATTAAATATTTCTTTCTATATATGTGTCTGTATTAAATAATGGATATATGGTTATAACATATTTATGTTTTATGTATTGGTTAAGTTTCAAAAATGAGCTGTAAAACTCATTTTCATTTATGATAAATACTCAATTTGTATCTTGAAGTTTCCTCTGATGTGTAATTAAGTTTAAAATTAATTTTTGGATCAACTTAGGATAGGAATTATGATTAATGATCAATTTTGTCCAATGTTTGACAAAAATAATGAAATATTATTTTTATATTTTAAAAAATTCCTAAATAATAAAAAATGTTTTGAAATAAAAAATGAAAATAGAAACAGAATACAAGAGCTCATCCTGTCGTCTTCCCTTTCTTCTCAAACATTTGTCTCTTCTCCCAATTGTCAGTTCACAGTTCACTGCCACCAAACCATTATTAGGTAGCCAATGTTGCCACTAACATCACAACTGCCCACTTACTACGTTCTCTAACCTTAACCCCTAACTTTAATACTAAGCCATCATGATTTTGCGTACAACACTATCAAGTGTTATGTCTTAATAAATGAAAAACAAATATAATACCCTCATTGAGTTCCTACTGATGGAGGAAGGCGGAACTTGGTGACCTACGGGCATTTGACTGACAAGGATGCATGTCTGGTTTGTGGACTGGCGAACATGTGTTTTGTGGTGACCTATTTGAAAATTTTCCCAAAATTGATGTAAAAGTTAATTTTGGATTAAATTGGACACAAGTTATTGGACTTGAAAGAAATTTCAGGGGTAACTTAAACATTTTACCCTTCAT
Organism: Jatropha multifida; assembly: GCA_948099535.1. Taxonomy (NCBI): domain Eukaryota; kingdom Viridiplantae; phylum Streptophyta; class Magnoliopsida; order Malpighiales; family Euphorbiaceae; genus Jatropha; species Jatropha multifida. The sequence goes on along the minus strand of CANUEX010114596.1, from coordinate 12,048 downwards.
TTACTTCCATCAGAACTTTATTTTTTGAGGGATAATTGTGATGAAAATATCTAATGGTGTGCTGCCTGAACTGTACCAGGCACACCCATAGTAACCTATTTAACGTACTTGTTTATGCATATTGTTTTTCACAATCCTGAGGCATATATAAACTTGGCTACATGCCATATTTGTGTTTGGGATTTTAATTCCCCCTCCCTTCGAAAATAAATGTGATAGCCAACTTTTGTTGCCATCCCAATTGGAATCAATCATTGAGGGAAAAAAAATGAAATAAAACTTAAAAACATGGATTTCAATGAATAATAAAAGCACTTTTCTTTTGACATCTTAATGAATTGAAGATATTGAATCAGTATAGAGCTTTTGGTTTGGAAGCCTCGGAAGTTTCCTGAGGACTTTTGTAATGATTTTATAGCATTTTTCTCTTCTAATTGGTCTTCTCTCATACTGAAGAAGGCCAGTTGAGCTGCTTTTTCCTGATGCAACACATGATGTAATTCTTTTGCTTTATCGCAGTCTTTAATGAAGCAAAATCAAACCAAAAAAGTGCATGCATCGACTTTTTAAAACCTTAACCAAAAAGATGATTGATTATTCTCTCTAAATAAATTTGTGTTAACTCATTTTGGGTCTAGACATGGGTATCACACATTAGCTTATTAGAATACAGATCTTGGATTTAAATGTCTTATTTAATGCATTTGCACTCATTGTATAGTTATAATTTTAGTCACTTTGTTGAATGTCTATTCATTTAGGTTATATTTGGTATATGATATAATGTAATGTAATCAAATACATTTTTATTTCAGTTGAGTGGCGTCTGAATAGTTATAATTTTATTCCACGCCAGAATAGTCCTTGTGGCACTAATTGTTGCATACACCATGCAGGAATGTAGTAATGGTTCCAGATCCAAGGTTGGATAGCTCTTATCATAGCACTGCAGATCAGGTTTTAAGCTCGCTGTTGGAACTCAATCCAGGTTATTGGGGCTTGCCTTCTTTTGAAAATTACGAAAGCTAAAATTTGCAGATTTTAGAAATAAAAATGATCCCTTTTACTGCTTTTCAACTGATATGATTTTAAACATGTCCTTTCTGGTTTGTGCTTTGGGCATACATTTTAATTCTCAGTTCACTAGCCACAAATACATTTCTATGAAGTATTACTCATTATTGATCATGTTGATGTTCTTGAAAGGGCAGAAGCCTACATGAAAAGATACATATGTGAAGAAAATAGTAAAAAGGTACCAAAAGAATATCACTTGGGTTCTTGTTTTTTCACTCCTCTCCTATGAGGAGTCAGCTATCTTTATTTGAAGAGAGCAACTTGTTACTGTAATTTTTTTTTCAATATTATAATAATTTTTATTAAAAGCTCCACTATGAACTTCTAAAATCATTACTTGCATTGCAAATATTTAAAGGGAAAGGAATTGTATGGTTTGAACTTGAAACTTACTTTGTATTACAATACAGGTACTTCAAAATAGAATTACTGTTGAATAATTAAAAACAATTTCCAGTAATTAATTTAAACACACCGACTTTTCCTTTTCGTCTCTATTTTTGCATCCTGCCAAAATTTATTTATATTTGCCTTTTCTTTTGCTTTTGGCTCACACAACAAGAGCATGGACCATTCAATTTAATGGATATAATTATACTATTCTATTATTTCAATTTCTACTGTTGCAATTGAAAATCATCCCATTAAGTGCATAAGATTATATTTGAAGATAATTTTGAAGAAATCTATGTAAAAAATTAAAACCTATAATATGATTCATTAATCTTTGAGACTGAAGTTCTTTTGTTTTATATAAGGGAGACTCAATGTATTGGAATAACACAGTGGGTTACACAGCAGGATAGCCTTTCTCTTTGAGTAAGATTCACCTAATTAGTGATAATCTAGCTCCAACTCCTGACATTTTACTCCTTGTATTTTTTATAAAAGATAGAAAAATCAACTAAACAGCGCTTGATTGACATCTTTGAGATTAAAGCTATGTTCAAATCGATCTTTGGTTTTTACAATTCAGTAGTAAAATAATAAGGAGGATCACCATTATTGATAATGGCAATCTCCCATTATACAGTCCAGGTGAAGTCATTGAACTTCCAAACAAATGCATGTCTATGGCTGTAATGCTTTGACGTGTAACTTATACGCGTTGGACATCTATAAATTTAAACTATTTAAATCTAAATTCGATTAAAGTATGTTTTGTTTTAATAGTAATAGATATGATACTCGTGGATAAATCCATTAAATAATGCATATAATGAGTTACAAATGCCGATTATCTAAATTTCTACCTATCACTTAAAATTGTACCATCTCCGTTCGTTTTGAATCTATTTATAACTATTCAATTCTACGTTAAATAGATCGAAACAAGATGGATGCCAAAAATACCAACCCTACCATCCCTAAGTAGGGGATTCCAATCCTAATTTAGCCATGGATATGTACAAGATCTTCAAATCTACGACAATTTATAATTTTTAAAGGCTAATACATTGAGGGTGAAACCGACCAAATGAATTAGATAGGTTGATTTGAAATCAAGTATTTTCAGTTTCAATTGAATTAGATAGGTTCAAATTGGTTTTGGAACTGAAACCGATCTCTTGGTTAGTTCAATTAGGTATTTTACTCCGATTTGAATTACCTAAAATGGATAGATTTCAGTTTTTAAAGGAAATAGTTTCATAAGATGTTATTCAAATCGATTTCAAACTTACTCTTAATTAGTTCACATAGCCTTAAATTAAACTTCAACTAATAGGTATCATAAAACACCACTTATTTAGAAATAAAAAGAATCCTAAAATGAACACAGAGAGTACAATTTAAAAAATAATACATTCTTGAGCTTAAAGATGGATTAATGGACAGTAAGTAAGACCTTGGGAGTTAAATGAATAAGCACTTTTCATAAATTTTCCTGCCCCATTTCTTTCAGCCAGTCAACAGCAGAGTTAATTGTTTTTGGCTAAAAGAACAACAAATGTGCCTTTAAAATGGGACAAATGTCCACAAAGTACCACACCGCTGTGAAGGATTGAAGTCTTTCCACATGGAAAGGCCGTTGCTTTATTGCTTTCAATTAAACTAAATATGTGCCGACATAAATTTATGCAATAAAGCTGTGATTAATTACCCACCAAGCATGCTTAGATAGAGGGGCCAACTCTAAGATTGTCACATATAATAATTTTACACCAACCATATGCATCGCAGTCTCAAAATATAAATCATTTTTTTTATTTTAAAATATAAATTGTTTTAAATATTTTAAGATATAATAATAACATTCATAAATTCCTCTTGATTTTGAAATAAACGGATAATTCGATCAAATTACTTCCTTAATCATTATGCCAAAACAATGACTTATACTTTGGAACATTGGAAGTGCTAAATCTTGCATAAGTTCATGCATCTTTTTATTCTTCTTTTCATAACAATAACATTAATTTGACTTCCGCCGTGAAGTTTACACTATTTATTCTGTGATACGCTCAAGTTTGTAGAAATCTATATTTTTATATTTCAACAATAACTCGTCAAAATGAAAAAACTCTGCAAGAGTTAAAAGAATATAATTTTGAACTAAGTAAAAAATTTAGAAGGAAAAAAATATCAAACAATATAATTTTAAACTAAATATTTCATTTTGTTTTACCATTTTACTTTTTTCAATTTTTAACTTTTTAACTAAAGTGTATTTTTAAAAAAGAAATTTAAACAATGCGTATTATGGAGTAAAATATTATTTAGATTTTGAAGCATATAGAATAGGGTAAGTGATTATAATTTTAAAAATAAAAATAAAAAATTTCTCATGAACCAACTGAAATCGCCTGTTCAAATTTAAATTTTAACATCAATATGAATTTTAATCCGCCCTTGAACTGTTGGTTCTGATTCAAAACTTTAAACCGACAATTCGATCTGATTTTAATTCATCTACAATATAGTCTGATTTCAGTTTGGACAACACACATGTTTGTCCGTGTGAGATTTTAGTTTTTTTTTTTTTCGTTTTTTATATGAATAAGTTTACATTTAACAAATGCATGAAGTTAACAATATTTGGTATTTATTATTAGAAATAAAATAAATAATGTATTCCTATAAACATATTAATAAACGCATTTGATGAACTAGAAAAAAAAAATGCCTTGAAGTTGATGTATAGAGGAAGCAACAATCTCTCTTTCTACTCTTCCATTTGATTCTAATCCCTAGTTTTGTAGTCTGAACAAGCCTCTGTTTTGAAGGTTGCTAAATGAAGGCATCGGCAGATCTTTGAAATGCCCAAAAAAAAAAAGTATATTCAAGAATGCATCACATTGCCACTTGCATAAATTATTTAATTTGTTCCAAAACAATTCTTATATCACTAATATAGCCCCACTCTTGGCATTTACGATGCTAATTTTTTTATAACTTGTATTTTGTTCACTATACTTGTTCTCTATCTTCGTTTAATTTTTTTTATATAATGAAGTGATCTTAAAAATAAAATTCAATTCAATTTTTAAATCTAATTTCAGTCTTTAATTTATATATACAGATTCTTAAAACTTTAATAAATGTCTAAAAAGTAAACTAAGTCATCACTGATCATCAACCCGTTGTCCCTCAATCCTATATATATATATAGAAAAGTAAAAAAATAAATATTATTTTTTATTGCTAGGTAAAAGAAAAGAAATGAACAAGTAATTTGAATTATTTAAAAATAACATGAGCCAGAATGCTAGTGGTAATCACGTTAACTATAATGACAATATTAATTATTTGGTGCATTTAGAAAAATGAACATATGCACATATGCCCAAAAAGTAATTCAAAACATAAATGTATAGTTCTAATTTTTTTTTTCTAGCTTTTCAAACACTATTTTTCTTTGAATCAAATAAATTTAGGATAGAAGAGAAAAAAATTAAAAATATTTAATTATTAATATGTCATCTATTTATTGTAAGGAGATATAAATTTCGATACAAATTTCTTACTAAATGAAAGTAACAGTACTTACAAACTCATTCACTAATAAAAAAAGAGAAAAAAAATTATTTTCAGAATAAAAAAATTTATAAATTTGAATCTTAAAAATTTAGCCGATTCTTCAATTGGATTAATAAAATTTGATTTTGATAAAAAAAAACTAAAGCCAAGTAAAAAAAAAATATATATTCAATCATATTATATAAATATAAAAAAAATAATATTAAAATAAAATAATATATTTTTTATCCCTCTCCTAAAATAAAATCTTTTAAATCACAGTCAAATAATAAAATTAAATATTTTAAAATAACTTTAAAAAGTCAAAAATTTAAAAACTTTCAAATGTCTTATTATCATATATATTTATATAAATAAAAGAAATTTGAGAAAGTAAAGATTTATAATTTTGAAAGGCTTAATTATCTACACGTATTTATTTAAAAATTTTATTTTAATAAAATATATCTAACGAAATCAAAGAAAAATTTAAAATATTAATTTTACATAAACTAAATTATAAAAAAACATAAAAATTAAAAACTTCAACACTTTCAAAGGCTTAATTATCTGTTTATGCATATTTAAAGATAAAAAAAAATCCAATCAAATTGTAGAAACATAAAAAAAAAATACAAAAATCAGTTCTAATAAAATTATTTTAAATTATAATCAAATAATATATATTTTAATATTTTTTCCTCTCTCATAATCAAAATATTTAAAATTACAATTAAATATTAGAAATATTTTTTAGAATAAAATTTTTTAATTAATCATGATTAAAATTATTTTAAATTTCATAAAAAATATTATCTGAAATTCCATTACTTCTCGTATTTCCATATTTATACATATTATAAATTTTCTACTTTCCAATTTTGTAAACATATTAATTCTTATAGAATTTACTCTCTATTTTCTATTTTATTTCGTGTAATGAATATTGCGATAACGTTTAATAATATGTTGACATTGTTTGTCTCATCCAACTACACACAAGAACGTGATCACTTCTTCATCTGAGAAGTGAGAACTATACAAATTCAAGACTGTTAGAATAAAATCCTAAGTGATAATTTTAATCTGATTCTATTGTATTTGATTATAATTATTTATATCTAATCTGATAATTGTATATCTGATTATGATTTTAATGTGTTTGATTATAATTATTTTTCCTTGTACACATATATATATAAAAGTACACAGTTTCGTAGTTTTCATAAATTTTTTTTATCATTGAATGACTTATATATATTATTAATTTTAATTTTAGATTATTTAATTGTACCTTATTTTTTAAATTTTAGTTTTGAATTTGATGCCATCCTATGAATACATAAATTTTACGTAAATATTAAAATATATAACACTATTATAAATTTATATTCAATTGCTTATTATTGCCTAAGTAATTAAAAGTTTAACAGCTTAAAAAAATTAGAATTCTAAATTTATTGCATATGTAATTTATTCAAAGAGATGGATTTAATATTATAATCCATGATTCTATTTTAATAGTTTTTAAAATATAAACTGAAATTGAATTGATTGAATTTTAAAATTACAATAACATATTTAAGATTTTAAATATTAATTTTTATTTTCAATGTAATTTCTAATTTGTAAATTTTTGAAACTCATTTCTTTCGTATTGAAACTCATTATTCATATTAAAATTTTTTTATTATTTTATTGATATTTATACTATTTTCATTAAAAAATTATAGTATATTTATTTATGTGATTACACTATTTTTAAGCAGTTTTTTCAGGTTTATTTGTTATTCATTGTATGAGATGACAAATATATTTTCGTCACTCTTGTGAAAAAATTCTTTCTTTGTCGTTGTCCACAACCACCTCAAATCTCTTCTTCCTCTTCTGATATTGTTTTCTAACACCTTCTGTACTTTGCTGACACTCTTTATGAGGTTCGTACTTTTTCTGATAGACTAGTAAAATTTAAAGTTTGTTTTAACGATTATCATTGTTATTTTGTTCTTGCAACCCTTCATGAACTCACTACCAGATGACATTTTTCTTCATTATTTCCATTCATTTAAGTATTTCCTATAAAATTTCATTGTTTAAATAGGAGATATGTGGCCATTTTAGAATACTCTAAACGAGGCTAGAAACCACACTCCCTTTGATGTTTTACCTCTTTTTATGTATTTACCTTTTTCAATTACTTTCTTTACCACTTTCTTATAATTTTCATACCCGTGCGCATTTTAAAATGTTTTCATTTGACAAAGCATGAAAACTTAGGTCAGCTAATCGATTGTTTTAAAACCAAAACTCTAGTACTCAAATCTTCCTTGGTTTTACATTTGGATCAATATCCGTCAAATTAGAGTTTTCTTTGTGATTTTATTTAAACCAAAAAACATAAGTGGCGACTCCTTCCTTAAGAAAGTAATCAAATTAAATAAGTTTTCACACTATAAATTCAACTAAATATGAGAATTTTAACTTCACATTTAGCTAATCGGATTAGATGCTCGGATCGGATCGGGGCTTACAATGTTTTAGCAAAAAAAGTGTAAAGGTTTTTTGCTTTTTCTACATGGTTTTAGCTTCCTGATAAATATAATTGTATTCTTTCTTTGTAGTAATATTCTAGGCTAGAGACTTAGGGGTGTATTAGATTAGGATTGTGTTAGATTTTAAAAGAATCAGTGAGTTCGACGAAATTGATGAATTTTCTAAAATTTTCACAAATTCCCTTAGAATTCTACATAGATTTTTATGGAATTTGTAGGACTTTTTTTGAAGATTTTTATTGACTTTGATGGAATCACAATGATTTTTATATATTCAATCAAAATAAATTTCAGAACCTAATTGAATAAATTAAATAGATTTAGAGCCAAATAAAAAACTAAAAAACAATGAGGGATTGAAAAGAAAAATGCATCATCTTCTCCAAAATTATTATTTTCTACGTTAAAAACTTATCAACACTGACAATGAAAGGCCTACAATGGCAGCGTCGACGATGGCCATCCCACTTCTGTCAACCGCTATATTAAACAGATTCAGTAATTGGTACCTTTTCCACTTTTTAGTGAAAAATATAGTTTAATTTGAATAGTTAAAGATTTACAAGTACCCTACCCATTTAAGAAGTATTTTCAACAGATTTTTGGACGAATACAGGTAATGAATATTTAATCGGGTTCGAATATGATACTTGAATAGGTAATTAAACTGATTTAAAATGTATATAGATAGTAAAATTTTAAACAGATATCTATACAGATAGTTTAAAATTTTACTGGTACCCACTCCGCTTTCATTCTATTAAGCGGTGTATTGAATCAAAAGTCTGTTAAATTTTAAAAGACTTTTGAAATCTTTGGGTTAGATAATGAATTTGTAAATGACTTTTTTATTCACATATAACGCTCAAAAATCCAACTAAATTAATAGTTTTATAGAATCCTTCCAAATTAGCAATTTTTTGAATACCATTAAATTTATATGGATTTTTAAAAAGTCATAATTGAATATCATCGTTGTATGACTTTTATAAGAGACTGAATTGAATGTCGCAAAATTTTAATAAACTCTAAAAGAATCTAAATTGAATACCATTGAAATTTTAAAATCTTTTAAAGTCTAACATATTCTTAATTCAATATACCCTTTCTAATTTTTCTTGTCTCATCAAGAGTTCTCTTGTATCTATTTTTATGACGTATTAAGATATTTCATTTCAGGTTTTCTTAATTTAATGTTTTCTGCTAGGTTTAAGTGTAGCGAGAAGTCATTTTAGCTTGAATAATAATATTAGAGTTTATTAATTTTTTTAATAAACATAAGCAGCAAATTAATAATCAGGAAATTAATAATAGTCATTTTTTTTAATAAACATAGCGAGAAGAAATTTTAATCAGGAAATTAATAATCATAATTAAAAATATTTTTTTTAAGTATTAGTAAAAACAATATTTAATTTCCTCTGATACAAGATTTTCCACATAAGCAGCAAAAACACTTGCCATCCATGCCTCTACTCCTCATCTCTTCCTTGAATTCCCTTTAACCGGCAGTATTCTAATCCTCTTCGCCACTCGTACAAAATCCCTACTCACAATAAAACGGACGGTAATTTTCTTTTTTTTTTTAAAAAAAAAAGATAAAACTCAGAAGCAATTTATATATACAAACACCATTTACACATAAGGAGCTATAATTAACCATGGACCAAAGCATCTACAAAATCGCTAAAGACATGAGATTAATTTGCCTAGACCCAGTTGTATAAGCACAATGGTAGACAAAATTAATAAAAAAATAATTTATTATAGTATTTTTTACCATATACAAAAGAATAAAATCGAAAAATTTTGAAAAATTATTATTTTCATTAATTTGATCTAATTAATTCTAATCCGATCGATCTACATAACCGTAAACATTTAGCATTATACATTGACAAAATAGTAAAAACAAGTGACAAAAATAATAAAAAAAGGGGGACAAAATTGCACCAAAAATAATAAAAGGGGGACAAAATAGTAATAAACCAGTGACAATTCTAGCAAGATGTGTACGAAATGGGTGTTGTCCAATGAAGTGCTTTCCTATAAAACATTGACATATATATAATATATATATTGAAAAATAAAATTAAGAAAAAGTAACTTACGTTCCTCTTATAGATATATTATATATTATACCAAAATTCAAACATAAGACGTAATCTGAATGTGTATAAGGTAGTAATAAAGTCACAATAAAAAAATAATAAAAGAAGTAATTACGTACTTCCAGTTAAGGTCACCGGCAAGAAGGAGATCATTTTCCATATCTTCATACGCAACAAGATGACCAGGAACAGCATTTGTTAAATCAAGATTATCTGCTGTCTCCGCTGCCATGTCACCACCAGCGCCATCGACAAACATTTGCCGGAGAGCCATAGCAAGGCTATTGTAGCTTGCATGCTTATGGAGGCTGATGCGGTGGCAAATCGACCGGCCTTCCAAAACAACAGTGACCGGAGGAACCACGGCGGAGAGAAGATCATCATCGTCGAGACAGGGAAATGATCTAGAGTGATTAGCCATGAGAGGAAGAGAAGAAGGTGGTTTAGGGGTTGCGTTTGAAAGTAATAATCTTGATGGTGACGATAATGATCTCTTTTTAAAGGTTTTATCTTGTCTCTGTTGAGGATCAAAAGCATTCATGTCTGATGGTTTGGTTAGTTGGATTTTAGTGAAGAAACTGAAAAGAGTTGGTTTTATGGCGGTTCACAGCAAGAGAGATGTGGGGGAGTGTGTGCGTGTTTGATGTGCTTTCGGTAGAAATATATAAATGAGAGAGAGAGAGAGAGAGGACATGTTAAATTTACAAGTTTTGGTGTTGGCTACATTTTACTCTATTCTATAATATTGTTTTGAGAATATGGGATCCAATAAGAGGTCGGGTCAAATGTTTTATTTTAAAGTTTTTACTATTTTATTTTTCTTTGTAGAAATACGGTGTCGTATTATAATTTTCACACAAATCAAGTCCATTTCACTAATTTCTACTTCATCCGCCCCACAAAGTTAAGCTTCTTTTGTTTTCATACGGATTAAGGAAATTATTTACTAGAATTGTATTCTTTTTTTGGTATTAACCAAACAAGTATTAACCAGATAAGTATCAGGGTAATTGAAAAATTAGTCTTTCCTTGCGTCAAGTCGAACTACTAAGGATAAGATCGGTTCACAAGAGCTTAAAGCATTTTAAGTGTGTATATACTTCATTTATGAAGATTAAATTTGTAGGTCAAATTACTAATCTCATCTAAGCGAGAAAAATATTAAGTCATTCGTTTCAATATTGTTCCTAGTATGAAATTGTACTTTTAGAAAGAAGTGATATGTAATTTCAAAAAAAAAAAAGAAAGGAGTTTCTATTTATGGGTATTTTTTTTGTATAATCAAGAGATATAATTTCTTTTGGGGAACTTTCCAATAAATTTCACTTTATTAAAAGCAAATTTATGTTCTCATGTTTACGAGAATTAAGGACGCTTGTCACCCCGACCAAACACTTTTGATTGGTGGAACAATTATTTAATCTAGATAATTACTACCTCTGTTTCATAATATTTGTCACATTTAAAAAAATAAATTGTTTCAAAATATTTCTCACATTTGTAATTTCAAAAAGTAATAAATATTTTTTTTATGTTTACTTTTTGTATATGACCAATAATCACTGCTTCAATTTTTTAAAGAATTAGTATTAAATAAAGAGTAATATAGTCAATTTACCTAATAATTTATTGTAATTGCACAAATTTAATGGTTTTCTTAAGAAGTGTAATATTCTAAATGTGACAAGTAATATGGAACAAAAGTCATATGTTGGTTGGAGTGATGAAATATGAAATGAATTTATTTCGCAAAATTTTGGGATTACGAATTCATGGAATCTCAAATATGTTGATTAGTTAGAAAACAAAATTTATGGATCTAAAATTAGTGGGAATCAAAATTAAATGATTTAAATTCCAGTATTAATAAAAAAATTATAAAATTAAGCCATGATAGAATTTATTTTTATAAATGCTATAGTTTTTTTTTTCTCAACCAAATAAAGAAAGGGAATAATTTAACTACTTTTGGATATATTTGCGAAATTAGTTGTTTCAGTAGCTACAATTGTTTTAGTAGCGTTTAGCTATATAATAGTTGTTCGAGTAGCTTTTTATGAAAAATTAAAAGTCGAATATTATATAAGTTAATTTTTTATAAAATATTATCTTGTATACTATATATAAATGTGAGAATAGAGGAATAATAGGATTTCCTATAATAGTTTTATATTATTTCAAAATTCTTAATATGTCACGACCCGTTTCCATGGGCCGAACCGGCACTAGGACCTGGGTAAGCTTAAGGCCCCCGAGGCCCGTAGTAAGCCTAATCTCTGATTTCAACACCATAATTACATGAAAATATTCTACAAGTTGGCCCAGTATATTTTTAATGACTCAAACTATCA
>CANUEX010114534.1:0-22423 GCA_948099535.1 Jatropha multifida | reverse complement strand
AATATGGGCTTACTATTCCGATAGTCAAATGATAATAGGGATGAGTTGTGATAGTTTAGGCTTACTACGGGCCTCGGGTGCCTTAAGCTTACCTAGGTCCTAGTGCCGGTCCGGCCCACGGTTTTGGGTCGTGACAATTTTATATCAAATTTAATTTTTTAAATTTCGCACATAAAGATATATCTAATTGCATATTATTACTAAAGAGAAAATTATTGTATGATATTTTTAATTCGTGATATACAATTAGCTTATCCTTATCTTTTATAAAATAAATTAAAATATATGTACAGTTAAGGGTTGCAATGGATATTGTTCCCATGGAATAGTTCAATTCTTATACCTATACTCAAAGTATATCCCTATTCCTATACCCTACCCACCCACCGGATAGAGAATATTATACTTATGCCCAAACTCAATGAGTTGGGTATAACCATGGATACCTGTGGGTATTTATTATCAGCAAATACTCATTTATTCATATATTTAAATTATTTAAAAAATTATATTATATTGAATTAGTAAGTAAAAGTGTCTCTCCATTATTTAAATTAATTTTTATTTTTCAAATTAATTAAATTATTCAAATCAACTCAAAATTATTTAAATTACAATTATTTTATTTTGTTAAATATTTCATACTACAATTTATAGAAAATAATTAATTTTCAAACCTCTAAAGGTTTGGGCATCGAGTTCGGGTATTACAAAATCCAAAAGTTCAAATCGAGTTTGGATTTGGGTTTATAATAACAATACCCATGCTCTATCCATACTCAAAATGAAATTTTTGGGTTTTACAAAATTCTAACTAAATTCAGTCAAACTTTAAACATCAGGTTTGACGGGTTTGGTTCGGATGGATACCCATTAGGTTCGGCCGATTTTGCCATCGTTATTTACAATTTACTTTTGTCACAGTTTAAGGTTTCTTTTTGTCCAATTTTTGGTCTTTTCCGTTCAATATTTTACCATGAAAACATTCATTTTATTTTTTGAAAATAGAAGAATGAATTAGTTGTATTTTTTAAACAATAAATACCGTACTATAAATTTTTTTAATATAATATTTAATATATCTCTTTTGATATGTTTTTTTTTTTTACTAAATGAAAAGATATAAATAATTAGTAGTATAACAGAAATAAAATATAAAAGTAAATTGATATATAAAAAAAAGCCAGAGAAAGACTAGTTGTTACGTAAACTACAGAAATTATACTTTAATTTTTTCTTATCTAAATTTATAAAATATTCTACTTAAAAGAAAAATATAAAAAAAATTACAAAACCATTATTTTAATTACAAACATGTAAACTGACCAGTCGAGGCATCTTCCCTTTGTCCAGTTCTTCCTAGTCAACGTCGTTGTTCTTAATCTCCGATTCACTTCCACAATGCCGCCTGATAATTTTATAAATCACCATAATCTAAGACCAGAGAGCAAAGACTCGCCTTTACTTACTCCTATTCATTTCCCTTCCCGCATTTCCCTCTCTGCAAAGCAACAGCTGAAATGGCGATGGAGGAGGTAGAGATAGTGAAGCCGCGTAACGATAAGAGAGAGTATCGGCGGATCGTCCTTAAAAACTCCCTTGAGGTTCTCCTTATTAGCGATCCCGATACCGATAAGGTACTGCTGCATTTTTGAGTTTCCAAATTCAATTTAATCAATCGATTTCGTTTTTTTTTTTTAACAGAGATCGTTTCTTTTTCTTACCGGTTAAATTTTGTTCAGTGTTCTGCTTCAATGGATGTTGGCGTTGGTTACTTCAGCGATCCTGTTGGACTTGAAGGACTTGCCCACTTTCTCGGTACTTGAATTTTCACTTTCTTGTTCAACTCTGGATAGCCATAGCCATAGCCATAGCTTATATTCTTTTTGTTTCTATTTCGATCACATGGCCAATTACGTTTACCCATGCATTGGTTGGACTTGGCACTTTATCGGTTTGGGTCAAATCGGTCAATTGGTTTGTGTCAAATAGGGGAATATTTTCGGGTCAGCGTCAATATTGACGCCCTTTCTGGTGTGGTTTGGTCTATCCACTTCGGATCATTTTGAAACAGAGTGTCAACTGTCAAGTGAACCGTGTAGATTTAAAAAAAAAATCGACGTGATAGATTTTCGTCGACGTCGGATCGATTACAGATCCTAACAATATTACCTTTTTTCCTTAATAATAACAAAACCTATGCATTTAGCACGTGCATTCCTTGAATGTATATATTCATATTAGTATGTTATAATAAATTTAAATATTAAATAATAATCATAATATACTTAAAATGCTTAACTATTCAATTCTTTTTATTTTTCGATAAAATAAAATTATAATTCTTGTGCAAACATAGTTTTATTCAATGAAAAATATTTAATAATGCTCTGGGAACATTATTTTCCAGTGAACAATCAAAATTAAAGAAATTTTGGTAGTATAATTTTACTAGAGTCGTAAAAATTTTTAAAGTTAATTAAGATTAGTAGTTTGCTTTAAAGTTATATTTGCAATATTAAATAGAAACAAACAATAAAATAAATTTAATGATGATAATAGGAAAAAAAAAGTTCAGAAAAACAAAAATTATTAATCTTTTATTGCACATGGTAAAATTCGGGAGGCGTTTTACTCCATTCTATATTTTTCATCACCCATAAATTTCTATATATTATAGAAATTTCTGGAAATAAATTCCACAAACGAGTGAAAATACTTATTCACTCCTAATCTAATATATTAGGCGAACCAAATGAACTTTAACTAAGTGAACCGCAGTTGGTAATAACCCAGAAAAATTCTATTATAAGTTTTACTTATAATTAGTTGTTATTTAGTATATATTGCTATGTATTTGCACGTATTTTGATTTTCTAATTTAATAATTTTTTTGCAGAACATATGTTGTTTTATGCTAGTGAAAAATATCCATTGGAGGATAGTTATTCGAAGTACATAACTGAGGTATACATTAATTTTTTTAAATCAGGATTTTGATATATGCATTGTCTAGTTGCTATTGTGCAAATAATTTGAATATTGAATATCAGCTGGCGTGATATGGCATTTTTTTCATTGCATATTATAAAGTAGGTCGAGATGCTATTTGGCTATTTCAGTAAAATGTCAATTGCTATAAATGAGGGGGATTCAATAAAGTTAGGCTAAATTGGCATAAATTAACTAAATGCAATTTAACAACAAGGATAATGGCAATTAGGAGGCCACAATCCTGGATGTTGCGGAACCTACAAAATATGAACTAATAATGTATAAGTCAGACTTTTGAATGCTCTGGTTTCTGTTTGGTCTTGACATGACTCTCATGAGACAGATGTTGAGTAGGAATGCCTTGAATATCATTGTATGAACCTTTCCGGTTTCCACCCACTAGCTCTAAGTTTTTTAGTTGGCTGCTCTATTCCTACTTCTCTAATCCCTGAATGCAGGTAGCAAATGAACTATAAACGGTATTTACTTGGAGATAAGGAGCTATATATTTTCTTTAGTAGTTTTCTAAAATCCTTCTTCTCTCTCTCTCTCTCTCTCTCATCAACATTTGTTTTTCAGATTATGTTTGCTCGTGTTATTTGTTTCATTCTTTATGAAAGAAGTGTTTAATTTGAAGTAGAGATTGTAAATAGTGCAATAGACAATTTGAGCTATTTTGTTTCAGGATCCTTCAAATCTAATTTCGGTGCAAATAGCCAGTCTTTGTTCTTGATAGGAACAAGCTGGCAATGCAATGTTGCTACTTATTGCTCATAATATCTAAACTTTATTGTCTTTGCTCTATCTTCTTATAATGTAATAGCATGGAGGGCGGTGCAATGCTTATACGACTTCTGATCATACCAACTATCATTTTGATGTTAATGCTGACAATTTTGAAGAGGCTTTGGACAGGTAATTCATTAAAAAAACAATGATGTGTTTTCTTTTTCTGCTAGCAGCTAGTTTGCTACAGCAGTTCAGTATTAACCTTAAAACTTTATGGATATTGGGCTTTGCCTCTGATTACAGTTCAGGTTTGCACAGTTCTTTATCAGACCATTGTTATCAGCTGACGCAACCATGAGGGAAATCAAAGCTGTTGATTCTGGTAAGCTGTTTGGCTGAGCCCTCCAACTCCTTTATCAGTACTCTTCGTTTTTTTTTTGTCTTTTTCAATGAAGTTACTACTGATAATTACTCTCTCTCTGTCATATATAGAAAATCAGAAAAATTTATTGTCTGATGGCTGGAGAATACACCAGGTCTGTATCAACTACTTTCCTTGCCTTCTGGACTATGGTCATTTTATACTTCATAGGATTTTGGGATGCCCCGGTTCTCCTATTATACAACTGTTTTAAGGATAGATGAAATGGCTATAAGAATGTGGCAAAGAGGATTACTTGAATTCTGAAACTAAATCCTACCCCAGATGGTTGGTTTTTTTTTGTGTAGATTATTTTCCTTGATTTATATATCTCTAGAATTAAGTTCTCATTACAGTAATAAATTTTTCCTTAACCACTTCGGTCCACTTGATCTTTGGTCATGACTCATCCTCAAAGCTTCTGCCTCCAACTTCTTACGGATGTGGACATTCTTTATCAATTTCTCAACTTATTTATGCTCATTTTATGAAATCTAATAAAAGAGGAGTGAGATGAAAAGGGAAAACAGAATTTTTATTCAAGGAATGAGTTTTGATAAAAAAATTTCTATTTTGGATCTCAAGATTCTTGTTACTTCTTCAATACACTATTCCGTTTATGACCAAAGGCTTTCTTATGCAATTTCTTTATAACTATTCTTTTTGTAGCAAAAGGTTTTCTTGCGGCTTAGGTTTTATGTTTTCAATTATATTACATTTGAAACATCTTACCTTAGTCGATTTCAGGTGTTTTGGTCTTAGTTAACTCTTCTTATTTTTGGTTTCCTTATATTGGGATGAAGTTAACTTCTTGTCATTTTCTCCTCATCTTTGGTTAGAAGAGCTTGCAAAAGGAATTTAGAAAAGATAAAAATGAAACATTTGTCTGTCTGAGGACCAACTGAGTTAAAGCAGTTTGTAGCTCTTGGCCTCATAAGGGATGCCTTTTTCCCTTTTATGGAGGAAGGGAATAGTGATTTATTCCTATAGAATAACTAGGAGAAAGAAGATTTATTCAATCCCTTCCGTGCTAAATGAATGACTGCATAACGTCACGGCTTGCCTCCATATCTTTATGGGGTGAAATAGAATTATAGAATTATAGAATTAGTTGTTTTTTATATGTGATATTGTCTATCAAAACATGGAGTTTTTGCATTGTGAAACCCTCATGCCAAATCCTATCGACCCAAACCAGTGTTAATTGTGTTTCAATGGTTGGGAATTTAATGAAGGGTAAAATGAGGTAAGGTTTTTAGAAGGAAATGTTCAGGATACTGTTAAATGCTCCTTATATTAAATCAAAGAACCAATCATTTGCATGATATGTCTGAAATCACCTTATAGGTGGACAATCTCAAAATTATTCATCACTTGAGCATTGTAGGAGGAGGAAGTCCAACTCTTTGATCATTTTTAGAATGCGGTGTTTAATCAGATGGCAAAAACCTGCATTATACACGTTACATAGGCATATCGTGGTGTTAAAATAGTACATAAATGCTCAAACGATTATAGGTCATAACCTTTAGAATATTGATATATACTCCAATCTGTTTGTCAATGATCAGTATGTTTGCTCATGTCAATTATGTGACTAATGTATTTATTTTTTTCCTTGAAACTGTTTAATCATGTGCAGCTTCAGAAACATCTCAGTGATCATAACCACCCATATCATAAATTCAGTACAGGTAAGCCAATCACATGTGTATTTAGTTTACGAGCTCTTTCATAAGCCGCCTATCATTTATGCATCGTTTGCAGTTACTTTAGGTTTTGGATATCAATTTATTAAATATCGCTGCCAAATTCTTTTTTCACTTTCCTTTCACCCAAACAAGAGTTTCAGCTTATGGGGAAAACGTTGTCCTTTTATTAGTTAAGAGCGCCTTGTGAACTCAGAACATACTTATGGCTTCATGTTTATATTTTCTTTGCTTTGGAAAACCTTTCTTTGGTGACCATAAAAAAAAAGGAAGAAAAGAAGAATATAAAACTGAGATCTATTTTGTTCGATGCACAGGAAACTGGGAGACTTTGGAAGTTCAACCAAAAGCAAAAGGGCTGGATACAAGACATGAACTTCTTAAATTCTACAAGGAAAATTATTCTGCCAGCCTTATGCATTTGGTGGTATATATGAAAGGTTAGCATATCATTGTGCATAATATAATGGCCTCATTAATTATGTTCATAAATATGCATGATTCCTTTGGAGATTTTCAGAAAGCCTTGATGCTATTCAAACTGCTGTGGAGTACAAATTTCAAGAAATTCAAAGCAATAATAGAAGCTGTATTTTTTTTTCTGGTCATCCATGCACGTCTGAGCACTTGCAGGTATGCCTAGCATTGGCGTGCTTTAAAAAACTGGAAGTACGCATTATAAAATTATATTATATACAGGAAAATGCATGCCACTTTCACTATTCATGGGAATAGTATTTTGACTGTCTTACCCTTGATTATTCAACTTGTTGTAGTTTCAAGTTTCAACTGTCTACCTTCAATACTGTTTCAAATTGTTGGCCCAGGTTAATGTTTATGTAACTTGGAAAATTCTTCTGTAATTGTATAAACTATGAATATTAGTTAATAAATAAATTTTTAAAAATCTAAAAAATATTTTTTACATCAAAAGTAAGAGAAATTAATTAAATAGTATCAAGTAAATTAGAAATATTTATATAATAATAAATTATAAATTTTAACTTTTGATTACATATTTATTGTTTTGCCAATTTTGTATCAAGCACTATTTTGTAAACTACAACAATTATCCCATTGGCATTTATTAGTTTGTTTTCTCATAAAATCTTTTAATAAATTAGTTATAGATCTCAAATTTTTGTATTTTATCTAGTTGAAATAGGTGTGGTTAATATGAATTTTTCATTTTAATTTTATAGAAGTGACTCAAATATAAATATATCTAAACTTAAATATACATTTATCACTAATTAATCTTGTGAATATGATTGTAATCTTTCTAATAGTATGTCTTAGAATCTATCTAATTCATTCAGCATTATTTATTTTTAATTACTAAATTATTAATTGTTATTAGCAGTTTTACTTTTCTTCTACTACTATGCTTGAATCATCAGTAACAAATGAAAATATTTTAGAGTTGTTGAATTATTATAACTTCACAGTAAACTCTTTCGATTTATTTTCCTCATTTAGAGGAGTTTTTAGTGACTAAGATTTAAAAAATTTATGAGAAATAGAAGTAAGCTAAGATATAATATAAACTTATATGAATAAAATAAATTTTTAACGAAAAAGAAATTGTGAGATCCCGCAGTTTAATTCGGGCAATTCTACTTATAAGGAAAAAAATGCATGTGTTGAAAGATGTTGTGATTTTATATGACTATTTTCTATACATTCATTCATTCAATATTGCATTTATTTCAGATACTTGTCAAATTTGTCCCAATAGAAAAAGGTCACAAATTGAGAATTGTATGGCCTATAACTCCAAGCATTCTTCGCTACAAGGAAGGGCCTTGCAATTATCTGAATTACCTTATTGGCCATGAAGGAGAAGGATCTTTGTTTTATGTCTTGAAAACATTAGGTGCGTCAACTCATTATTTGCATGCTTTAGACTAGTAAATTTTTTTGACACGTGCCATCAGCATATCCTCTTTGATTGAATTTGTTATGATTTTAGATTTCTTTGGATGTTCACATGGTCATACTTTCTTTTATACATTCTATGACATCTCGACCAGGCAAAGAGATTCTAAGAGGGCGGGTAGAGCAGAAATCCCGAATAGCTTCTAAAATGGCAGGCTAGTTAGGGTAGTGGGATGCGGAAAAAAAAATGAATCGAATCATAAATCAAAAAGGGAAAACTAATCATCAGAGTCGCCTTTTGATGTAATGGCTTGGAGAGTTGGAAGAACTCCAGGGTTAAACGTGCTCACTTGACAAAAATCCTAAGATGGGTAGCCTCTCGAGAAGTTTCTCATTTCATATGTGAGACAAAACCGTGCGAGTCTTGTCGATCCAGTATAGGTGGAGCTGACTTGATCTAAAGCGAACAATTCTTATAGGGGTTAGAGTTAGAGCATGATAGTTTGGGGCCATATCCTCGCAGCTCCTGGCACCCGTGTGGCACCTAAACTTAGCTCGGGTAGTCATCTCGGCCCCGAGGCAGCGAAGAGCATTACGTCGGGTCTCTCCTTTTATATTCTCGATACACATGTCATCCAACATGCTATTCCAGTCTCCTATAGCCTTGCTTCGTCCATAGGGTCATCGATTGTGTTGCACCAATTCTGTGCTTCTCCTCCACAATCTTCATTATATTGTCTTCTCTTCTATCGAAAGGTTCTATGCCTCTGTTTGTTACGCTGCCTTGTGAAAAACTAAATGCAAAAATTTGTTTTGTGTTTTTGCATTACTTTTCTTCTTTATTCTGCTCTTCTTTTCTATTCTACTTCTGGGAATCACATGCTTTCACTCTGGAACTACATGTCACTATTGTCCCACCCCTTTCTTTTATCTCTACATTAAGGATCATTCTTCAACATTCCTTCTCTTATCTTTTCCATATTATCATTGCCTATCCAATCCCCCACCTTCCTTCATAGAGGATTATACTTATATTATCATCATTCTCCCTCTTTATACCATTCTTCCCCCCTTTTAGCCAGGTAGAATCCTCATGCGTACTCTCCCCCATTCAAACAATCGATGTCCTCATCGATTAGGGCAGTGTGTATGGAGTACTCTTTACATCCCTCCTTTGCATCGCTTGTTGTCCGGCCCACATTTCGCTTATGATGTGGTTGTCCCTTCGTGAACTGCTTGCGACTGCATCACGGTCGTTTGCATCCAAGCACCCCTCATTGTTTGGGCTTGTGACATCTCAACCCGGCAAAGTGATTCTAAGAGGGTGGGTAAAGCTAAGCTCCCGACTAACTTCTAGGATAACAGACTAGCTGAGATAATGAAATGCGGGAAACAAAAATGAATTAAATTATATATCGAAAATAGAAAAACTAATCGTCATATGTGCTTTTTGGTGAAATGACTTGTAGAGTTGGAAGAACTCTAAGGTTAAATGTGCTTGCTTGATGGAAATTGTAGGATGGGTGACCTCCTGAGAAGTTTTCTGTTTCACTCGCGGACAAAACCGTGCGAGTCTTGCTGATCCAGCATGGGATGGACACATTCTCAAAGAGCTTCATTTACTTTTCCAAAAGTTTGTCTATTTTATTAGAGCCTTACATATAATTGTCCTATTAATTTGTACATAGTAATTTTAAGAAAATGAGATAAGAAATAATAACCAATATTATTTTGCCTTTGAAATTACAGCTTATTTTGTTATCTACTTTTGGATCCATCTAGAATTGAATTTTATACTTTAGTTTAAAGATAAAAAATTATGCTTTCATGTTTTGATATGATTATCTATGGATATATCCAAACTTCATTCTGCCTTGTACAATTATAAGCAAGATCTTCCACATTTCAAAATGTCTTGATTGACAAATTTTAAGTATGGGCTATGCAGAACTTCTCTAGTCTTCTATTTATATAATGATAACAAGAACATTTAATTCATGACATATGATGGGTAGCCACATTAATAAATCTCGTTTAACCTTTTTTCGAATATTGGATCATTTTCTTTTTTATGTAAGAATTTTCCTTGTAATGAATAAAGGATGCTTAGAAATAAGAAGAACAACGATTTTGGATAGATAGATAATCGACCTCTTAACTTGTTAATAAACATTGAAAACGAAAATCTTTGTAATAACTTTATTGATTTTAGTTTTTTTTTCATCTGACAAAACATTACCCAAAAAAAATGTTGTAGGATGGGCTACAAGGTTGTTTGCAAGTGAAGAGGATTGGAATCAAGAGTTCTCTTTCTTTGCAGTAACAATTGATCTTACAGATGATGGTCAAGGTTAGTTTGTTCATGTTTTCCCTTTGTTTCGTTTAACATGCTTATGACATAAAAGTAGTTATATTAAAATTTACAAGGGTTTCTCGTTGCTTTTTTTGTTGGGCAGAATCCTTCACTTTTGAATATTGCTGGAGATTGTATTTTGTGGGCCAAAATTAATCCTTGCTTGATGCAGAACACATGGGAGAGATCGTAGGGCTACTAGTCAAATATATTCAACTCTTACAACAATCTGGTATCTGCAAATGGATATTCGATGAGGTAAAAGAATGGTGTGCATCACATAGTTATATTTACACCTAAAGACTACTACTATCTAACATTGTTGAATACATGGAACAACTACTTTTCACTAAATTAATATGTACTGAAAAGAGCTTGATTATCTAGTTTTTTATGATCTATGCTTTGTCATTAAGATTTTTAGAGGTAGTTTGCAAGGGTAAAATAATTGAGAGCATATGATCAACTTTTTTAATAGTTCATTATGACATCTTTATGTTTGTCTATGCAAAAATAATGTTTATTTTCAAGGGTATGGTCTAATTTTAAAATTAATTTATTTTGTATTTCTTTTGTTAATGGTTATTTATATTGCATATTTGGTGAGAAATTTTTTCTACTACTTATAAGATTTTGAATAGTTTTTTTTTTTTCTTTTCTTTTAATGAAGATTGCCAGAATTTCTGAGACCAAATTCCATTATCAAGACAAATATGCTCCAATCTATTATGCAATGAGAATTGCATCAAATATGAAGGTACATTTCATAAGCATGCATGCGTATATATATGCTAAAATTTTCCATTTTCTGAGAGTAGACTATCTGAACTTTTTCCATTTGTTCATTTGGTTGCTATTTTCCTAAGTCACTTGAATTTTTGTAGTGGGGTACATATTGGACAAATATTGCTCTTGTAGGGAAAAACATTCACAATAAACTTATTTCTAGTAAATCATAGATTTTGCTTCCTCATTATATGCCTTTTGTGAGTAGCAAAGTAAGGATAAGTTGTACATGTTTCATCTTAGCCTTTGCGGTTGTATAATTTTTTGATATCAATGAAATGACTTGTTCCATAGAGAGTCAAAAGATATTAAAATCTAGTAGATGTAGGTGATACTTTCTTTCTCTTGTTACATTAAATAAAGAGAAAAATAACAAAGAGATGCTTTACGATTCGTGTTCAAGAACATGATATTACGAAGTAACATGATGGGTAGTAATGTCATTTTATTTGAACGTATAGCTCCCTCACATATCATTGAGAAGAAACCAGAAGTCCTCTGAATTGTTATCTTAAGCTAGCTATATATCACGTATCCACTATAATAGCTTGTTGAGGACTCCTTACACCACAACAATTTCATTGATGAGGATTCCATGCCAGTTTTTAATTACCTTTTTGAAGATAAGCCATCATAAGCACATATGTAGTTAGATAAGATGAGTTAACTGAAAATTATCTTCATTGTTCCTTTGTCTAGCATATTGTTCTATACAATTCAAAATTTGGAGCTCCTAATACCTGATGAGACCACGAGGACTTAGCTGAATCATGATTAACAGAAACAGAGGAAACTTCTTATCTTTGGATGATATCTATCGTAACACACAATTTCAGCTGAAGAGTGTAAACGAAAATGAGTTATATGCCTAAGATGATCATAGATATTCATTTGATTTAAAATGTGGCACATAAATTGTTAGCAGACAGACTATTGATTTGATGGTTTGATCAATAAAACATGCTCTCTTTAAGAAGTTATCGCAAATTATAACAGCTGATATAAAGGGACCTTTCCTCTCATGCATGTCCACGTCTATATGTTGCATGTGTCTGTGTGCCTATCTGTTTGTATGTAGGAATATGTGGATTTCCGCTTGTAATAGAAAAAAAAAAGAGAACTTAATACATTCTCTTCTTGCAAGATGCTGATGAGCAAGAGGCTGATGATACTTGTGCTTCGTTTTTTTCTTTTTTGAGTTGCAGTTATATCCTCCAAAAGATTGGTTAGTGCAATCCTCCATTCCTTCTGAATTCAGCCCAAGTACAATCCAATCAGTATTGGATCAACTATCTCCAAATAATGTCCGGTATGTTTACCAGTGCTCCTAAAAGTTATAACTTTTTCTAACGGGGAATGAGAATTCTACATATTCATTGTTCTAAACCCTTCCCTTTTTATTAGCATCTATCTTTATGAAAAACTGCATTTTGTCCTCAGTTTGCTGTTTGTTTGGCCTGTATTTGGAGAGATTAGAGCTTAAAACTAGCCAAGAATGGTGATATGACTACACCAATGAGATGAAGAGCATAGGATAAATAAGTTGGATGATGAGCGGGGACTCTTAATTAAGCCAAGTGATTAAGATAGTTACTAGCATTAGTAGTTTATTAATTGGTCCATAAACAAGAGAAGCATTTTCCATTAATACAAGAAACAACCAATTTTCTCCGAAGATTCTCTTTCTTTCTTCTCCCTAATTATTATCTTCTATTTTCCCTCTCTTTCTCTTCCTTTCTCACTCGCCAAAATCCTAGCTAGGCTAGGGGTCATAACAAATGACTTCCTAGTCTGTAAATAATACTAGAATAATTACTGACATCATTGTTTCACTAAACATTCAGCAGATAGATGGAACAATATAATATCTCATAACCTAAACAATCCTTTGCTTTAGTGATTGCATTGGAGCTATAGACTTCAAAAGGACCAAAAGGTAACAACCTTATGGACCTTGATCTATGAGCAATATGTTTCTCATCTTTTTTCTGACTTGTTTTTTTTTTTCCTAAGTATGTTTTTCATTTCTTTTCTTTACCTAATGTTTCGTGCTAGTTGATTGTGAAGGTGGTTTAGAGTTTGCTATGCATGGCAGTAAGACATGTTTTCACTTGGTTTGTCTTTGTATTACTGTAATTTTGGTTTCTGTGGTGAGAGATTATGCAACATGTTTGAATTTTGTGCTGTTATTGGGTGCTTCATGGCTTTTTTTTTACTAGCATTTTGTTGTATAGCTACTGTATTTGAAGAAGCGGGAATCAAGATGATCATTGATTTAAACAAGATACTAATATTATATCATAGATGTTCCTATATTCTTAAAATTGGCTTGGCTCGAGTATCTTGAGGACCTGATGAACTGTTCCAGTTTCAAGTTGCATGCTCATAAATTTGAGGCATCGTATCTTTCCTAATAATCCCTCTGTCCTGCAGAATCTTCTGGGAATCAAATAAGTTTGAAGGACAAACTGACAAGGTTGAGCCATGGTACAAAACTGCATACAGCATTGAAAAAATTAATGATTCCACGGTTCAGGTTTGTTCTTGGCATTTATTTGTTTGATATCATTATTAATTCAATTTGATGATAACAAATTGCAGAAGTAATGTTGGGAGATTGGATGCACACATTAATTTGTTCTCATTTTATTCTTTTTATTGAAATAAGCAGTTCTTTGTCTCGAATTAGAGTTTTCTGTAAAAGGAAAAAAAAAACTTGATAATGCTCACAAAGTTTTTGTTGCATTGCAGGAATGGATATCATCTGCCCCTAATGAAAATCTACATCTTCCAGAACCTAATTTATTCATCCCTAGTGACTTATCACTCAAGGATGCACAAGAAAAGGTTTGACGGAATGGTTTAATTATGTGATTTTTTTATATTTTTGTAAATCTGTTACTAATGTGATTGACCTCTAAATCAGGCCAAATTCCCATCTTTAGTGAGAAAGTCAAGCCATGCATCATTATGGTACAAGCCTGATACAATATTCTCCACACCCAAGGTATATATCAAGATAGATTTCAATTGCCTGCATGCCAAGAGCTCTCCTGAGTCTGAAGTTCTCTCTATCATTTTTACTCGGTTGTTGAAGGATTACTTAAATGAATCTGGTAAGTATATCGAATTTCCATCATTGAAGAAAAAGCTTGCATTTTTATTGCCTTATTCCTTTACCTTCCTAATTACTATTTGACAAGAGCTGTGGAGCATGTCAGTGTAATTGAATTTGCTTCTATTTTCCCAACTTTGGCTTCCTTCTTTTAATATTTCTGTGGTGGTATTTAATTTTCTTCTTGTTAGTTAAAATGTTCTACTCATTTCAGCTTATTCTGCACGTGTTGCTGGTCTATATTATAACATAAACGTGTCAGATAGTGGTTTCCAGGTATGTTTATTAAACTTTGTTGATTTGTAGTTGTCTGTCATATACCCATGGAACGGAAATCACATGCCTTCTTAATAACCACTAGCAATTAAGCTACTTTTTTTCTCCACAGATTCATGTTTCTCCAGGAGTAAACCAGCCCATAAAAATCTGAAACCGATAAATTTCTGTATTTAATGATTTGAAAAAGAGTAGCCTGAGATTTTATAGAGTTCTTATTATCTACATGCTAGAAACTTTCACAATAGGACTCCAATGATGAAACAATTTATAGGCAATGAATCATTCTTTTTCCTACCATTTATCTTGAGACCTAAAACAAATTCGATATTTTATTTTCACTTTCACTTCTCAAACCTGTTAGTCAAGCTCATCTCTCTACTCTTCATATTTATCATCATTGTACAAATCCAACCTACTTGTGCTATGGAGATTTATCTCTTTTAGCACTCCTAGCTTCTTCAACTTTATCACAGTCAGTAAAAATTTATAGCTTTTGATGATTAATCACTAAGTATTCTTTCTATCCTATTACTTGAATGTATCATAGCCAATTTTCTTTAGTTTTCCCCTCCTATAATTAAATACCTTTTTCAGTTTTCAGTTTCATTTATTCATTTCTTCAACATAATGGAGCAGCCCCCATTCCCCCATTACTCTGAGATTATGCTGAGGGAATATCAAAGTAGTTACTTCTTTCAATTACTGAAGCAAAAAGATTAGAGAAGCAACAACAATATGCAAATTAGATTTGTTGATCAAATAACTCAATTAAGGAAATTTTGTCCAGACACACATTACTCATAAGCTTATGAACATAGTGTATGCATAAATTATCAATTTGTCCCTTCTCCCTTCAGCATGTCCAACAGAATTTATAAGGCTTCACCTTGAGCTATGTTAGTGGAAAAATACCAACAATTGGTAGACAGAGATTTAATAATGAAAGTCACGAACATTGGAGTGCATATCATAACAATGATTCCTCTTCCTGCTTAGCTGGGGGTGGAAGATCTTCTTACTTTTGTTGTATTTAGCTATTTTTCTTTCCTTTATAATGTTGAAATATCAAGAAAAAAGCTAGAAATACAAGCTCATAAATCACAATTTTTTTCTTCCATTGAGTTTCTTCTAGAAAATCTTGTGATCTAACAGTTCTCTAGCTGTTGTTTCTTTCACTCAGCATTAACACCACTCATGTAATTTAACTTATTTTTAAATTGCCTTCATCTTCAAAGGTAATTGTTGCTGGTTATAATGACAAATTGAAGACCTTGTTGGAAGCTGTCATTGGAAAAATTGCAAAATTTTATGTGAATCCTGAAAGGTTTGCTGTGATTAAGGTAATAATTTAGGATATTCTCAAATGGTTTCAACTTCCTCTGCACAAAATTGCTGAATTTTCTTCCGATAATACTATAAATATGCTTCTGATGAAACTGGTTTCGGATCTTAAGCCTTCTTCATCATCAATTAATGGATATATTATTTTAAAATTTCAATTTACCAAAAAAAGAAAAAAGAAAAAAGAGTGCAATGTCCAAAATTCATTTTTCCCCCCTTTGATTTAGATTTGGCATAATCTTTTTTTATTGTCTTGGATCGTCTAGGATCTAAGGTGATTTTCTTTTCAAATCCAGCCTAAGATGTGAAATTTTGAGTAAACTTCTTGAACAGTTTATAAATTGTTTTGACAACATATATTTTTTGTCAGGAAAAGTTAGTGAAGGAGTACAAAAATAAAAAGTTTCAACAACCCCACCACCATGCTACATATTATTGCTCATTACTACTGTCAGAGCAGAAATGGCCTTGGATGGAAAAACTGGAAGCACTTCCTCATCTTGAAGCTGAAGATCTAGCTAAATTTACTCCCGTGATGTTGTCAAGGGCCTTCTTGGAGTGCTATATAGCAGGTCTTCTAGTCTTCATTGCTTTCTTAATAGTGATGATAGGATCAGTCTATGATTCTTGTCTTTAATTGATTTATCAAATTATTGCCATTCATTTTCAGGCAACATTGAATGCAGTGAGGCAGTGTCGATTGTTCAATATGTTGAAGATGTTTTCTTCAAGGGTGAAAACCCTATATGCCAACCTTTATTCCCATCTCAGTATTTGACTAATAGGGTTGTCAAGCTTGAGAGGGGCACAAGTTACTTCTACCCTATTAAAGGCTTAAATCCAAGCAATGAGAATTCCGCTCTAGTGCATTATATCCAGGTAAATACAGTTGTTAATACCAGTCTTTTCTGGTTCCATCACTTTTCTCTTTTGTCCTTACTAGAAATCATTTTGTTCATTAAAGAATATGTCCTATACAACTTGTATGTGGAGTTAGGCAGACTTGTTGGTTTTGTTGGTGCTATTGTTATTCACAGTTCGTTTGGTATCTCTATTAAAGGAATTAAAGGTCAATGTCTGTTGATAATAAAACCTGTTATCTATACCTATGAAATTAATCAAGTTACTCGATTGGACTAAGAGAACTTATTTTTGTGGAGATCAGTTTCAATTTCTGAACCCATTTAATTGATTACTAGGTTCATCAAGATGAATTTATGCTGAATGTAAAACTTCAGCTTTTCACTCTTATTGCAAAGCAAGCTGCCTTCCACCAGCTGAGATCAGTTGAACAACTTGGTTACATTACTATCCTCAAAGAGAGGTATGGAAAAATTTGTTGACCCTAAAACATTTCATCAAACCTGGAATACCTACGAATAAATTTTAACTTACCAAACTATGCAGGAAAGATTATGGTATTCATGGAATTGAGTTTATCATTCAATCTACGGTACAGGTATGGAACAACTTCTTTTTGTGTTGATTTCAGTTATATTCAATTTGATGTTGATAAACTGGACAGGGTCCTGGACATATTGATTTGAGGGTTGAGGCATTCCTCAAGATTTTCGAAAATAAAATTTTTCTGATGACCGATGATGAATTCAAGGTGAGATTATTTTCATAATAGATTAACTATGTTTCTCTGCGTGTTTATTTGAACCTTATTGTGAACTACATAAGTATGGCAATTTTGGACATGATATGTTTGCTTGACATGATCACAACATGAGTTTATCAAAGTCCAACATAGTCTGGTCATAACTGGAGAAATTATTTAGGACTAATTTGTGTTGTTGACATGATCACAACATGAGTTTATCAAAGTCCAATATAGTCCGATCATGTCTGGAGAAATTATTTAGGACTAGTTTGCGTTGTCGTATATTGGGATATAAAACCAAAGTAAGCATCAGTATCAAAACAAACTTGATCTCCAGCTGGAGTTGCCACCTGGACCAACCATTTGCTTGACAGTAGTCATTTTTATTCATGAGGTTCAATAAACCCTAAAATGTCCTCGTGAAGGCTCGTTTTAATTGGCAATAATAGTAGTTTTTGGAGACTGTTGAAGTTATCACAACCGTTATACAATCTAACAAGTTAGCTTTCTCTCAATTAGTGCCCTAATTTTCTCTAGATCAACCCACTCAGTATGTACAAGATTCAGCAGCCAGCACTTAAAGAATTGCCTGTATTCCTTTTAACAATTCATCTGGTCTCTAGAATTGTAATTTGCAAACTATGAACATTTGAAGCAATTATCTGATGGCTTGAAAATATAGTTATTGCTAGAATTAGCAATATATGCTTTGTCATTAATTTGATAGTTGAGCAATTATAAGGTAGCTGGCTTGTTCAACAGAGTTTTGGCGATCGATTCTAATACAGCAATTGGCCAATACTGGCAAACGTCATTATTTTTGTTTCTTCGTTATCACCACCAATTTGCTTTGACGCATTATGATTGCAAATGGACCTTTCTAGTGAATTATCCCCAAATTTAATTTTGAAAGGGTTACCCATTGCAGCTACTCATTGTAAAACTACTGATAAACTGGCTTTCATGCAGAGCAATACTAAGGCTTTGATTGATGTGAAACTTGAAAAGCACAAGAATATATGGGAAGAATCTGCATTTTATTGCCAAGAGATTTCGATTGGGACTCTCAAGTTCGATCGCAGAGAATGTGAGGTATGAATATATCATTCATTCATATTTATTTTGACATAAAATATCGAAATCAGCTAAGCTTGCTCGCAAACTAGTTGAGATTCAGTGCGTCGATTATCGATTCGTGTCCTTTATTCCACCTTTTTTATGTTTATATATTTAGAAACTATACATGTGTTACTCAAGTCCTTTCGAACTAGTGTCCTCTATGTCGTTTTAGGTCTGCTCCAACTGCTTCAAAATGGTCAAATTTTCTTGCAATTATATTAATTTCTGGTTTGTATTTTCGTAAAACCATTGTAACTTAATGAATGGCATGAAAACAGGTCATGGCATTAAAGCAGCTCACAAAACAAGAATTTATAGATTTCTTCAATGAATGCATAAGAATCGGTGCACCTAACAAGAGGACATTGAGCGTAGGTGTTTATGGAAAGCTACATTCAGTTGAAAACACATCAGATGAAGGGGAGCCAGCTCATTCCAACAAGGTTCAGATAGACCATATTTTTAGTTTCAGAAGATCACAACCTCTTTATAGTTCATTCAAAGGAAGATTTGTTTCGACAAAGTTGTAAACCATTCAACACGTTGAACTATTGAAGGACTTGAGAGAGATGAACTACATAGGAAAATCATGAATTCCACTAAAAATTCCATTGGGGTGTAATATTGGTGTAGTATTATAGTAATAGGGTCCAAAAACATAAATTGATACTTGAACTTATACAGGAAAACTTTTCCTTTTTGATCAGTTGATCGTTTTAAACTACCGTACAGATGTGGATGTCGAAATAGATTTCAAATATTTCTCAGTTTCTTCGGAAATTACAGAATGGTTCTTTCTGTACCAAGAAGCATTAGGCATAGATGCAATCCCCATAACCTACAGGTAGGAGGTAAAAAAAACAAACATGTATAAGAAAGAATTAGGACTGAACCCTGAAAAATTTTAGTATCAGTTAAAAACTAAGAAATCCTACTATTTTCTGAGAACTTATAGTTACAACCAAGCCCTTCCAGTATATATTGCTTTCTCCTAAATTTCAAAAATTAATTGCAATCCAAACTGTAAAAACTACAAATTTTTTAAAAGGACTGAACTTTTTTTTCTTTATACAATTCAAATTAAACATAAATATGATAATTAATCTTAATATATATATATATATATATATATAACTTACTTGGATTAGTGAGGACAATCAGACCAGAATTCCTAAAATCACAATTCCATATGTTCCTTCCCTTGGATTGATAGTAGAGGTTCATGGCTATGGAGGCACGGTTCATCAAAGTATCTGGAGTAGAGCAAGGACAACCCTTTTGCATAATTCTACAATCCACATGAGAGCATGCATAGTTAATATTTGCCAGTAGTGTTGCTTGGTCCGATGATGGTTTACCCACACACCAAGTTTTCTGCAATGTCAATCACAAATTTGTACTGATCAAACAGATTGATTTAAAAATTGTTATTATGATGATTATTTATTTTTAAACAAAGTTGATTTGACCATACCTGTTCAGAACTAGCCATATCCAAGTTTTCACCTGCAAAAAAAAAAATATACATTCATATAACTTTAAGCAACAATCTTTATATGGGAAATTAAAAATCAAGGTCTAGTGAGTATTGGAGTTGTCTCTAATGCTATAAGGTTATAAAAATTCGAGTTTCAATCAGAACAACATTAACTGAACAAATTGAATTGAGATGATTCTGTAATAGATTTCTGTGTTCTCCAAGTAAGAAAATTGGGAAAATAGGTTTCAAATTCACCCTTAAAATAATCTATTAAAGTAGTTTTAATTTGCATTACTCAAACGACACGTAGTAACAAAAGAAACTCATGATACATGCACCGTCGTACAGAAAAGGGAAAGTTCAAAAAAGCATGAACAATGATGGGATAATCGTACCTGAAGTTAAGTACAAGAAGAGGAGCAAAACAAGGAGAGCTGCTTTGGCCACTGCTTTTCCTTTCCAACGAACTGTTCTGTTCTGCTCTACAAGAAGAAAGTAAAAAGTGGGTCCGACTTTATAATGCCCTTTGCTGCTGATAATGATGATGTAAGTTGCTAACGGAGTAACGGCTATAATTATTTCATAGCCGTTACGGAGTGGAAATTTTTTGGGACGAAAAAGGCCAATCAAAAGACGGACTCATGAATTTGTCGTTTTTGCGTTTTGGCTGTAGTTGGTTACTTTTTCTCTTTCTCGCACACCCAAAGAGAAAATAAAGGAGGGAAACATGTCGTTCGTTTTGCTTGAATATAGGAAGGAGTGGGTGGAAGAGAAGTAAAGTTGATTCCTTTTGTTATTTATTTATTTTTATCTATAATCCTATATTATTTCCCACATAGATGAAAATATATTTAATTATGGAAGCTAACCCATGATTTTTAGAGCATCTTGAATGCAACCCATAAATTACTTAAATTTATTTGCCAAGTCTGAAAAATCAGAAGTTAAAAACATAAATTTTTTCCAATGCTATTGTCACTATCCATCACACTCTCTCTATTTTTAAAGATCTCTTAAATATAATGACTCAATTTTTTATTCTTTTTCTATTTATTCATTTTTTCTTATTTTTTATTTTCTTTTATTCGTTCTTTTTTCTTCGCGCTCAAATTTCTTCTTGTGCTTAAAATGATCTTTTCTTCATGCATTAGAGAGTTATTTTTAAAATTTAATATCTATAAATACACATTCAGTCACATTATTATCCATAATTTCTATTTATTAAGTCATATCAACCACGATTCATGGTCGCATTAGAAATGTTTTAAATTTCAAATTTTAAGCATGCTAATATTATGAATTATTCTTTTCAAAGATATGTGGAAATACAAATTTTTTGAGTTCAATTTTTTATTTGTGTTACGAGAATCATTTGTGCGTCATAAATCTATCAAATTATACAATTGAAGTTTAAAATCCCTTTCCCCAATATAAAAATTAAATTAGGCTTGAGTTTTTAATCATGCTTTTTATTTATTTTAGTCCGTATTTGATTTTTTGAATTCATAATTTTTTTTGGAAAAATTTGAATTCATAAACTTGTTTTAAGGTTTAGCTCACAAAAAAGCATTAAAGAAATGAAATCTTCACAATTTTTTCCTCATCCAAATAATTACTTAAGATAAACTTGGTTTATTAATTGTAGAATGAAAAACTGAAGGGTTTCATATTTTAAAATGAATAGTTATATTAATGATAATCATGTCTAAAATAATTGATGATTAATAATATATTAACACATTATCTCTGCAAATTAAGAGATAATCAAATTAAAAATAATATAAGGCTCCGTTTGTTTTTAAAAATAAATTTATAAAAAAATATTTTTTATCAAAAATATTTTATAGAAAAACACGTTTTTTTTTCCAACGTTTGGCTTTATATAAAACATTATTTGAAAATATTTTTCAACATTTGTTATAACATTGAAAGATTTAATTTTTCATCGTATAAATAATATATTTACATCTATTATATTATTCATAATCAATCTATATTAAAAATAAATTTAATAATTATATTTTTTTTATTTAAAATACATTCTCATAGTATAAATATTATAATAATGATTAATTTAGTCTAATGATGTGACTTAATTTTTTTAGTTAAATTATTTAATAATATAGTGTATATCATGTTAATATAATTTAAAAATATATAAATACTATAATTACTTTAAAATATATTGATAAAATATATATTTTAAGTGATATGAGCTTTAACATATTTTAAAAATATCGTTAAAAAATTTAATGATTGTTTTAAAATAATCATGTTGCAAAAAAATATAATGTATAATATATTTTAACTGCTATGGACTTATCAATAAATTATTTTAAATATTTCTTTAAAGAAAAACTTACTTGGCATATTTTTGACACTTTCAAAGAAATTATGTCACGATCCGTTTCCATGGGCCGGACCGGCACTAGGACCTGGGTAATTTTAAAGCCCCCGAGGCCCGTAGTAAGTCTAATCTCTGATTTCAACACCATAATTACATGAAAATATTCTACAAGTTGGCTCATTATATTTTTAATGACTCAAACTATCACAGGGCCTTATTTTATTCAACTCAATCATTCCCATAAAGTCTTACATACACTTAACATT
>CANUEX010114475.1:0-16016 GCA_948099535.1 Jatropha multifida | reverse complement strand
CATGCGAGAGTAGGGAACTGCCAGGCATCAAATTAAGCAGGTCAGACCGGGGCAACAAACCGGTGGTTGTAAAGAAATTCGGTGGAGCGGTAGTTCAGTCGGTTAGAATACCTGCCTGTCACGCAGGGGGTCGCGGGTTCGAGTCCCGTCCGTTCCGCCACCCTAATTAGGGGCGTAGTTCAATTGGTAGAGCACCGGTCTCCAAAACCGGGTGTTGGGGGTTCGAGTCCCTCCGCCCCTGCCAGAAACAATCCTTAGCGTTTGCTAAGGATTTTTTTTGCTTTTTTTTCGTGCCTTTCATACAGAAGATGCCAGACTGGCATCCTTGCCTCATATTTCAATCAATCACTTTGATCTTTAAAAGATCTTTGATCTGGTTCTGTTTGTCACTGTTCTGCAGCCAAATAGCATAAAGCGGACGAGAAAGGGTCGCGGTATCCGCTACAAGATGTAATCCTTCTTTTTGTTCTGCCCACAACACCGGTAGCCAGGTACAACCATTTAACTGTGGCAACTGTTGATGCGCGACTTCCGCAGAACTGGTCGTTAATGTGGGTACATCGTCACTGGCGATCAACTCTGCTTCATGCTGCTGAAAATCTGCCCCCCACTCCAGTCGCAAGTAATTCAGTTCCGCTTTATTTTTACCTGGCTCAGCAGAATAGAGCGCGAGCGTAAAATGCCCCAATAGTTGACTGCTGAATTCATCCATCTTCGGTGTTTCGGTAGTGATCAGCAGATCCAGTTGCCGCTCATGTAGCTGTTTAACTAATGACTGACGTTGTGCAATGCGTGCTTCGAATTGCAGATTTCCCTGCAGCTCATAGAGTCTGCTCAGCCAGTCGCTGAGCATACATTCCCATAATGACGCGCTGGCACCGATAGAAAATTGGTGATGCCGTGAAGTATGTGCAACCTCTTTCCGCGCAGCCTGCCACGTACTCATAAGCGTCTCTGCATAAGGCAGAAGCTTCTCTCCAGCCGCTGTAAGACGGATATTATTACGGTGACGAGTAAAGAGATTAACCCCAAGCTGGTTCTCCAGCTGGCGAATACGAAAACTCACTGCGGACTGTGTCAGATAGAGTGATTCAGCCGCCCGGCCGAAGTGACGAGTCCTGCTTACTTCCAGGAAAGTTTTTAGTAATTCCGTATCCACGGTTTTCTCCACAAAAATATTTGTCGTAATGATTTAAATGTTTTGTTTTACACTCTGTCAAGCGTAACTAATACTCCGCGCCATAAATAGCTCGGCCAAAGAATTAGGAGCGTGCAGGATGGCGGAAAGCTTTACGACGACGAATCGTTTTTTCGACAATAAAAATTATCCACGCGGGTTCTCGCGCCACGGTGATTTCACCATCAAAGAGGCTCAACTGCTTGAGCGTCACGGTTATGCGTTTAACGAGCTGGAGCTTGGGAAACGTGAACCAGTGACCGAAGAAGAAACGCAGTTTGTCGCAGTCTGCCGTGGAGAACGTGAACCCAACACGGAAGCAGAACGTGTCTGGCTCAAGTATATGGCTCGTATTAAGCGACCGAAGCGTTTTCACACCTTATCGGGTGGAAAACCTCAGATGGAAGGCACGGAAGATTACACCGAGTCTGACGATTAAGAGAAAGGGGCCTAAGGCCCCTTTTTTACGTCAGCATATTTTGCAGATGAATGAGTAACCTGTCGATTGCGCG
Source organism: Jatropha multifida (assembly GCA_948099535.1). Taxonomy (NCBI): domain Eukaryota; kingdom Viridiplantae; phylum Streptophyta; class Magnoliopsida; order Malpighiales; family Euphorbiaceae; genus Jatropha; species Jatropha multifida. The sequence continues at coordinate 14,327 of CANUEX010114475.1, read as the reverse complement.
ATAACTTAGTGCTTCTTGCAGGTGCGTTCGTTGGATCTCATCCTGTTGTTCCAGATCAGCAATAGTTCTTGCTACCTTCAGCAGACGTTGCCAGGCCCGTATGGAGAAACCCAGCCGTGTTAACGTCTCCTCCAGCCACTCGCCATCCTCTTTTGCAAGCAAGCAGAACTGTTTTGTTTCGCTGCTTTCCAGCCGGGCATTGAGCTTCTTCTGCCGTTGATGCTGACGAGCATGAGCCTGAATAACGCGTGACCGTACGGCCTCACTGCATTCCCCTTTCTGCTGGGGCTGGCTCATTAAACCGGGAGCAGGTAGCGGTATTTCCAGCGAGAGATCAAACCGGTCGAGAAAAGGGCCTGATAACCTCCCCAGATACCGCAGTGTCTGTTCAGGCGTGCTGCGATTATGATTACCCTGATAGTGCCCGGTTGGGCTGGGGTTCATGGCCGCAATCAACTGAAAGCGCGCAGGATAAGTGATTTTTGCTCTTGTCCGTGAAATGTGAATCTGGCCTGACTCCAGCGGTTCGCGCAGGGCATCCAGTACACGTCGCTCAAACTCAGGTAGTTCATCCAGAAACAGTACACCGTTGTGCGCCAGCGAAATCTCACCGGGTCCTGGTAATGAACCGCCCCCGACCATCGCCGCCAGGGAAGCGCTGTGATGAGGCGTTCTGAATGGCCGTCGTCGCCAGTGGCGAATGAGGCTATTACTGTTGAATACACTCATCACTGCGGCGCTTTCCAGTGCTTCCTGATTATTAAGTGGCGGCAATAATCCCCCCAGTCTACTGGCCAACATGGTTTTTCCGGTTCCTGGCGGCCCTATCAACAATAAATTATGCCCGCCTGCCGCAGTGATTTCTAAAGCGCGTTTGCCTTGTTGTTGTCCAATTACATCGCTCAGATCCTCACTGTGCCTCTCCTGGACACCTTCAAAGGGGGATGGAGGTAAGAGAGCGTGTTTTCCTTCCAGAAAAGCGCATACCTCCTGCAAATGGGCGGCTACGCGGCAATCTTCTGTTTCAGCGAGGCTGGCCTCCGCTTCATTTTCCTGAGCAATAATGATGCGACGGCTGGCTTTCACTGCTTCCATGACACAAGAGATAGCGCCGGAGACCCCACGCAATGCGCCTGTAAGGGCAAGTTCACCAACGAACTCGTAGTCACTCAGCATCGGTGCTGTTAGTTGCTCTGAGGCTGCCAGAAGCGCAATAGCAATGGGTAAATCGTATCGTCCCCCTTCTTTTGGGAGATCGGCCGGTGCGAGATTGATTGTGATCCGCTTTGCCGGGAAATCATAACCACTATTGATGATCGCGCTGCGTACCCGATCCCGTGCCTCTTTGACGGTGGTCTCTGGTAATCCGACAATAGTCAGCCCTGGAAGTCCATTGCTGATATGCACTTCGACCGTCACCAATGGCGCAGTAACGCCAAGAGCCGCTCGGGTATAAATGACTGACAATGCCATAGTTCCTCCTTACCATGGCTATTATCTGTTCGTTGATTTTACCTTTCATTATCGATATCGAGCATTTACGCGTAAGTTCCCGGTAATTTGCTGCAAGTTCACACTGTTTTCATCGCGCTGGAAGAGCGCTCGCACTATTGATTTCGTTGGGAAACCAATGAAATATTTTCACGCGCTATTTTTGTTATATAAAACAATGAGTTTTTGCTTTCTTGTGAGCGAGGGCACTAAAGTGGTCATAAATTTTTCTTGTGTCTTGTCTGAAATCTGTGTTACCTCTTTAGGCATTCCTTCGAACATGAAGCAAGAACGAACAAACATGAAAGCCCTTCTACGAGTGATTAGCCTGGTCGTGATTAGCGTGGTGGTGATTATTATCCCACCGTGCGGGGCTGCACTTGGACGAGGAAAGGCTTAAAAAACAAGCCTTAACGAACTAAGACCCCCGCACCGAAAGGTCCGGGGGTTTTTTTATGATTTAAAAATATAAACGAGGAGCAGAGAATGAGTTGTAGTACAAAATTCTGTTTCTCCCGATATACGGCGGGGAACTGACTATGAATGGGGCACAGTGGGTAGTACATGCGTTGCGGGCACAGAAAGTGGATACGGTTTTTGGCTATCCGGGTGGCGCAATCATGCCGGTTTACGATGCATTGTATGACGGCGGCGTGGAACACCTACTGTGCCGGCACGAGCAGGGCGCTGCGATGGCCGCTATTGGCTATGCCCGCGCAACGGGTAAGACAGGCGTATGCATTGCGACATCCGGTCCGGGCGCTACCAATCTGATTACTGGCCTTGCCGATGCGTTGTTAGATTCAGTTCCGGTGGTGGCGATTACGGGCCAGGTTGCGGCTCCGCTGATGGGCACTGACGCTTTTCAGGAAGTGGATGTGTTGGGCTTGTCGCTGGCCTGCACCAAACACAGCTTTCTGGTTGAATCCCTGGAAGAGCTGCCGCGCGTAATGGCTGAAGCCTTCCATGTCGCCAGCTCTGGCCGCCCTGGCCCGGTTTTGGTTGATATTCCGAAAGACATCCAACTGGCGAGTGGCGATCTTGAGCCCTATTTCGCCACCGTTGATGACGTAATCTCCTTCCCGCAGGATCAGGTTGACCAGGCCCGCCAAATGTTCGCGCAGGCTAAAAAACCGATGCTGTATGTTGGCGGCGGCGTTGGCATGGCACAGGCAGTTCCCGCTCTGCGTGAGTTCCTGGCTGCAACACAGATGCCGGTAGTTTGTACCCTGAAAGGCCTGGGCACAGTGGCGCCAGAGTATGCCTATTACCTCGGTATGCTGGGGATGCACGGTACTAAAGCGGCTAACTTTGCGGTTCAGGAGTGCGATTTGCTGGTTGCTGTTGGCGCACGGTTCGACGATCGCGTGACCGGCAAGCTGAATACCTTTGCGCCGTATGCAAAAGTGATTCATATGGATATCGATCCGGCGGAGATGAGTAAGCTGCGTCAGGCGCATGTCGCGTTGCAGGGTGATTTGAATGCGTTGCTCCCGGCGTTGCAACAGGCGCTCTCCATTGATGCGTGGCGACAATACGCCGCAGACTTACGCCGCGAGCACGCCTGGCGTTATGACCATCCCGGCGAGGCGATTTATGCGCCGCTGCTGTTAAAGCAACTCTCCGAACGCAAACCAGCGAACAGCGTGGTGACGACCGATGTCGGGCAGCACCAGATGTGGGCTGCGCAACACCTTGAATTTGATCGTCCGGAAAATTTCATTACCTCCAGCGGCTTAGGCACGATGGGGTTTGGTCTGCCCGCTGCCGTTGGCGCGCAGGTCGCCCGCCCGGAGGATACGGTGATCTGTATCTCCGGTGACGGTTCCTTCATGATGAATGTGCAGGAACTGGGCACCGTAAAACGCAAACAGTTACCGCTGAAGATGGTATTGCTGGACAACCAGCGTTTAGGAATGGTTCGACAATGGCAGCAGTTGTTCTTTAACGAGCGTTATAGCGAAACTACCCTGACTGATAACCCCGATTTCCTCACGCTGGCCAGCGCCTTTGGCATCCCGGGCCAGCGTATCACCCGTAAAGACCAGGTTGAAGCGGCACTCGACACCATGCTTTCGAGCTCAGGGCCATACCTGCTTCATGTCTCAATCGACGAACTTGAGAATGTCTGGCCATTGGTGCCGCCCGGCGCCAGTAACTCACAAATGCTGGAGAAATTATCATGATGCAACATCAGGTCGCCGTTGAGGCTCGCTTCAATCCGGAAACGTTAGAGCGCGTGTTGCGCGTGGTGCGCCACCGGGGTTTTCAGGTATGCGCGATGAATATGGAAACCGCCAGCGATGCGCAGAACATAAATATTGAATTGACCGTTGCCAGCCCGCGGCCTGTCGAATTACTGTTTAGCCAACTGAGCAAACTTGTCGACGTTGCCCGGGTTGATATCCGGCAGCGCGCCACATCATCACAATCACAACAAATCCGCGCGTAAGCGCAAAAGGAAGAACAATGACGACGAAAAAAGCAGACTACATTTGGTTCAATGGCGAGATGGTTCGTTGGGAAGACGCGAAAGTTCACGTGATGTCCCACGCTCTGCACTACGGCACCTCTGTCTTTGAAGGCATCCGTTGCTACGACTCGCACAAAGGCCCGGTAGTCTTCCGCCATCGTGAACATATGCAGCGTCTGCATGATTCCGCCAAAATCTACCGTTTCCCGGTTTCTCAAAGCATTGATGAACTGATGGAAGCCTGCCGCGAAGTGATCCGCAAAAACAACCTGACCAGCGCGTATATCCGTCCGCTGATCTTTGTTGGCGATGTTGGTATGGGCGTGAACCCGCCTGCGGGCTACAGCACTGACGTGATTATCGCTGCGTTCCCGTGGGGCGCTTACCTGGGCGCAGAAGCGCTGGATCAAGGGATCGATGCGATGGTTTCTTCGTGGAACCGTGTTGCGCCGAATACCATCCCGACAGCCGCAAAAGCCGGCGGTAACTACCTCTCCTCTCTGCTGGTTGGTAGCGAAGCGCGCCGTCACGGCTATCAGGAAGGTATCGCGCTGGATGTGAACGGTTATATCTCTGAAGGTGCGGGCGAAAACCTGTTTGAAGTGAAAGACGGCATCCTGTTCACTCCGCCGTTCACCTCTTCTGCACTGCCGGGGATCACCCGTGATGCCATCATCAAGCTGGCGAAAGAGCTGAATATTGAAGTTCGCGAGCAGGTGCTGTCCCGCGAATCGCTGTACCTGGCGGATGAAGTGTTCATGTCTGGTACCGCTGCTGAGATCACTCCGGTTCGTAGCGTTGATGGTATTCAGGTTGGTGAAGGTCGTTGCGGTCCGGTCACCAAACGTATTCAGCAAGCATTCTTTGGCCTCTTTACCGGTGAAACGGAAGATAAGTGGGGCTGGTTGGATCAGGTTAACCAATAAATACCCGTCATACTTCAGGTTGTAGGTGTGTTGGCCGCACGCGTTCACCCCAGTCACTTACTTATGTAGGCCGCTGGGGATTCTCGCTTGCCGCCTTCCTGCAACCAGAATGAGTTAGGGTATATCAAATAAATATGGGATGGCACGCACCACCCCATCTACAAGACAGACGGGAGTAAAAGAGCATGCCTAAGTACCGTTCCGCCACCACCACTCACGGGCGCAATATGGCGGGTGCCCGCGCGCTGTGGCGCGCAACCGGGATGACCGACGCCGATTTCGGCAAGCCGATTATTGCTGTAGTGAACTCGTTTACCCAGTTCGTGCCCGGGCACGTTCATCTGCGCGATCTTGGTAAGCTGGTTGCAGAGCAAATCGAAGCCGCAGGCGGCGTGGCGAAAGAGTTCAACACCATTGCCGTCGATGACGGTATCGCCATGGGCCACGGCGGCATGCTGTATTCACTGCCCTCCCGCGAGCTGATTGCTGATTCTGTTGAATATATGGTAAATGCCCACTGCGCAGATGCGATGGTGTGTATTTCCAACTGCGACAAAATCACCCCGGGGATGTTGATGGCTTCCCTGCGCCTCAATATTCCGGTGATTTTCGTCTCCGGCGGCCCGATGGAAGCCGGGAAGACCAAACTCTCCAACCAGATCATCAAGCTGGATCTGGTTGATGCGATGATTCAGGGTGCAGACCCGAAAGTCTCTGATGACCAGAGCGAACAGGTGGAACGTTCCGCATGCCCGACCTGCGGCTCCTGTTCCGGCATGTTCACTGCCAACTCGATGAACTGCCTGACCGAAGCGCTGGGCCTGTCGCAGCCGGGCAACGGTTCGTTGCTGGCTACCCATGCCGATCGCAAAGAGTTGTTTATCAATGCCGGCAAACGCATTGTTGAGCTGACTAAACGTTATTACGAGCAGGACGATGCTTCGGCGCTGCCGCGCGCTATCGCCAGCAAAGCGGCATTCGAAAACGCCATGACGCTGGACATCGCAATGGGCGGTTCGACCAATACCGTTCTGCACCTGCTGGCGGCGGCGCAGGAAGCCGAAATTGATTTCACCATGAGTGACATCGATCAGCTTTCCCGCAAAGTTCCGCAACTGTGTAAAGTCGCGCCGAGTACGCAGAAATACCATATGGAAGATGTCCACCGTGCAGGTGGCGTGCTGGGTATTCTGGGTGAATTGGATCGCGCAGGTCTGTTAAACCGTGACGTGAAAAACGTGCTCGGTCTGACGCTGCCACAAACGCTTGAGCAGTACGATGTCATGCTGACCAAAGACGAAGCGGTGAAAACGATGTTCCGCGCTGGCCCGGCAGGTATTCGTACCACCCAGGCTTTCTCACAGGATTGCCGCTGGGACACGCTGGATGACGATCGCGCCGCAGGTTGTATTCGCTCACTGGAGCATGCATACAGCAAAGATGGCGGTCTGGCCGTACTGTATGGCAACTTTGCCGAAAACGGCTGCATCGTGAAAACCGCAGGCGTGGATGACAGCAACCTGAAATTCACCGGTCCGGCAAAAGTATATGAAAGCCAGGATGCAGCGGTTGAGGCTATTCTCGGCGGTAAAGTGGTGGCCGGCGATGTTGTGGTAATCCGCTATGAAGGGCCGAAAGGCGGGCCGGGCATGCAGGAGATGCTGTATCCGACCAGCTTCCTGAAGTCGATGGGGCTGGGTAAAGCCTGTGCGCTGATCACCGACGGGCGTTTCTCTGGCGGGACATCCGGCCTTTCTATCGGCCACGTTTCCCCGGAAGCGGCCAGCGGCGGCAACATCGGGCTGATTGAAGATGGCGATATCATCGCTATCGATATCCCGAACCGTGGTATTCAACTGCAGGTCAGCGATCAGCAGCTGGCGGCGCGCCGTGAAGCACAGGAAGCCCGCGGCGATAAAGCCTGGACGCCGGTGGATCGCGAACGTCAGGTCTCCTTCGCGCTGCGTGCTTACGCCAGTCTTGCAACCAGTGCAGACAAGGGTGCGGTGCGCGATAAATCCAAACTTGGGGGTTAATGATGGCCGAATCCCAACCCCTCTCCGCCGCCCCCGAAGGGGCGGAATATTTGAGGGCAGTGCTGCGTGCGCCGGTTTATGAAGTGGCACAGGTGACGCCGCTGCAAAAAATGGACAAGCTCTCTTCGCGTCTGGATAACGTCATTCTGGTAAAACGCGAAGATCGCCAGCCGGTGCACAGCTTCAAACTGCGCGGTGCTTACGCGATGATCGCCGGGTTAACCGCCGAGCAGAAATCCCATGGTGTAATCACGGCATCCGCAGGCAATCACGCGCAGGGCGTGGCGATGTCTTCCACGCGCCTCGGCATCAAATCGCTGATCGTGATGCCAGTGGCGACAGCCGATATCAAAGTCGATGCGGTACGCGGTTTTGGCGGAGAAGTGTTGCTGCACGGCGCCAATTTCGATGAAGCGAAAGCCAAAGCCATTGAGCTGTCGCAGCAGCAAGGGTTCACGTTTGTCCCGCCGTTCGATCATCCAATGGTGATTGCCGGACAGGGAACGCTGGCGCTGGAGTTGTTACAGCAGGATGCGCATATCGACCGGATCTTTGTACCGGTCGGCGGCGGCGGCCTCGCAGCGGGTGTCGCGGTGCTGGTTAAGCAACTGATGCCGCAAATCAAAGTGATTGCTGTCGAAGCGGAAGATTCCGCTTGCCTGAAAGCAGCGCTGGACGCCGGGCATCCGGTCGATTTGCCCCGCGTTGGATTGTTTGCCGAAGGCGTTGCGGTTAAACGTATCGGCGACGAAACCTTCCGTCTGTGCCAGGAGTACCTCGACGATATCATTACCGTCGATAGCGATGCGATTTGCGCGGCGATGAAAGATCTGTTCGAAGATGTGCGGGCGGTCGCGGAACCATCCGGCGCGCTGGCGCTGGCGGGGATGAAGAAATATATCGCCAAACACAACATTCACGGTGAGCGGCTGGCGCATGTGCTCTCCGGCGCAAACGTCAATTTTCACGGCTTACGCTATGTTTCTGAACGCTGTGAGCTGGGCGAGCAACGCGAAGCGCTGCTGGCGGTGACCATTCCGGAAGAGAAGGGCAGCTTCCTGAAATTCTGCCAGTTGCTGGGCGGACGTTCCGTCACCGAGTTTAATTACCGTTTCGCCGATGCGAAAAATGCCTGCATTTTTGTCGGCGTGCGTTTGAGTCGCGGTCTGGAAGAGCGCCAGGAGATCCTGTCATTGCTGAATGACGGTGGTTACAGCGTGGTGGATCTCTCCGACGATGAGATGGCGAAGCTGCACGTGCGCTATATGGTTGGCGGACGACCGTCGAAACCGTTGCAGGAGCGTTTATACAGCTTCGAGTTCCCGGAATCACCGGGCGCGCTGCTGAAATTCCTGCATACGCTTGGTACGCACTGGAATATTTCGCTGTTCCACTATCGCAGCCATGGCACGGATTATGGCCGCGTGCTGGCGGCGTTTGAACTGGGCGATCACGAGCCGGATTTCGAAACCCGGCTCAATGAACTGGGTTATGACTGCCACGACGAAACGCATAACCCGGCATTCCGTTTCTTCCTGGCGGGTTAGTTGTTCGGCAGAATTTTCCAGAATGCATCGATAAGCGGCTCATAGAGCCGCTTTTTTTGTACGCACACGCCAAGCTCGAACGGCGTTTTTTCATCGCTACGTTCGAGGATCATCACACGATTACGTACCGGCTCCGGGCTGTTCTCCAGCACCACTTCCGGGATCAGCGCCACGCCGCATCCCAGCGCGACCATGGAGACCATGGCTTCGTGTCCGCCAACGGTCGCGTAAATGGCGGGATTGCTGATTTTATGGCGGCGGAACCACAGCTCAATGCGCCGACGCACCGGCCCCTGATCGGCCATGATAAATGGCACTGTTGACCAGTCAGGCTCGGTTTGTGATACCTGGTTACGCACCGGACATGGCAGCGCCGGCGCAATCAGAACCACCGCCAGATTCTCCAGCATTGAAAACGCCACCGCGCCGGGGAGCGTTTCGGGCTTGCCGGCAATCGCCAGATCCGCTTCACCGGTAACCACTTTTTCCATGGCATCGGCAGCATCGCCGGTGGTGAGTTTGATCTCCACTGACGGATGCTCCGCACGAAAGCGGTCGAGGATTGGCGGTAAATGGCTGTAGGCTGCAGTGACCGAACAGAACAGGTGCAGTTCGCCGGAGAGCGATGGGCCTTGCTGGTCTATCGAGTGGCGGAGTTGCTGATACTGTAATAACGTTTGTTGAGCAAAGGTGCGTAACTCTTCTCCCGCATCGGTCAGCGTGACGGTACGGTTATCACGCACAAACAGTGGCTGCCCAAGGTCTTCTTCCAGCCGCTGGATCTGGCGTGAAAGCGTGGAGGGACTGACATGCATAGCGCGCGCGCTGCGGCCAAAATGGCGGCTTTCCGCCAGATGCAGGAAGGTTTTCAGATCGCGTAAATCCATGAGACAGGCTCCACAAATTTACATTGCAAAAATTGCAATGTGACATTGTTAATATATCAATTTAAGCAACGCATTTCCTGTCATATAGTGGGTTCAATCTCGCGAATCAGCGAACTGAACAATAAGCACGACAACACAACATCATGAGGTCTTACCATGGCTAACTACTTTAATACACTGAACCTGCGCCAGCAGCTGGCGCAGCTGGGCAAATGTCGTTTTATGGCGCGTGAAGAATTTGCCGATGGCGCAAGCTACCTTCAGGGTAAAAAAGTGGTCATTGTCGGCTGCGGCGCTCAGGGGCTGAACCAGGGCCTGAACATGCGCGACTCCGGTCTGGATATCTCTTACGCTCTGCGTAAAGAAGCCATCGCGGAAAAACGCGCCTCCTGGCGTAAAGCGACCGAAAACGGTTTTAAAGTAGGTACCTACGAAGAGCTGATCCCGCAGGCAGATCTGGTGGTTAACCTGACGCCGGACAAACAGCACTCTGACGTTGTGCGTTCCGTACAGCCGCTGATGAAAGATGGCGCTGCGCTGGGCTACTCTCACGGTTTCAACATCGTGGAAGTGGGCGAGCAGATCCGTAAAGACATCACTGTCGTGATGGTCGCGCCGAAATGTCCGGGTACCGAAGTGCGCGAAGAGTACAAACGCGGTTTTGGCGTACCAACGCTTATCGCTGTTCACCCGGAAAACGATCCGAAAGGTGAAGGCATGGCGATTGCCAAAGCGTGGGCTGCGGCGACCGGTGGCCATCGCGCAGGCGTTCTGGAATCCTCTTTCGTAGCGGAAGTGAAATCTGACCTGATGGGCGAACAGACCATTCTCTGCGGTATGTTACAGGCCGGTTCTCTGCTGTGCTTCGACAAGCTGGTGGCTGAAGGTACTGACCCGGCTTATGCCGAAAAACTGATCCAGTTTGGCTGGGAAACCGTGACCGAAGCCCTGAAACAGGGCGGTATCACGCTGATGATGGATCGTCTGTCTAACCCGGCGAAACTGCGTGCTTACGCCCTCTCAGAACAACTGAAAGGCATCATGGCGCCGCTGTTCCAGAAACATATGGATGACATCATCTCCGGCGAATTCTCTTCCGGCATGATGGCTGACTGGGCCAACGACGATAAAAAACTGCTGACCTGGCGTGAAGAGACCGGTAAAACCGCGTTCGAAACTGCACCGCAGTTTGAAGGCAAAATCAGCGAGCAAGAGTACTTCGACAAGGGCGTACTGATGATTGCGATGGTGAAAGCGGGCGTTGAGCTGGCGTTCGAAACCATGGTAGCTTCCGGCATTATCGAAGAGTCTGCGTACTATGAGTCTCTGCACGAACTGCCGCTGATCGCTAACACTATCGCGCGTAAACGCCTGTATGAGATGAACGTCGTGATCTCCGATACCGCTGAGTACGGTAACTACCTGTTCTCTTATGCCTGCGTGCCGCTGCTGAAAGAGTTTATGACCACGCTGCAAACTGGCGATCTGGGCAAAGCGATTGCGGAAGGCGCGGTTGATAACGCGCAGCTGCGTGATGTGAACGAAGCGATTCGCAACCATGCGATTGAGAAAGTGGGCCAGAAACTGCGTGGCTACATGACGGATATGAAACGTATCGCGGTAGCGGGTTAATTCCCCGTCGTCTTTCGACCTGCGGATGCGTTGGCGGCGTTCGTACACCCCGGTTATATAGTTTTCTATACTTCCGGGGATGTACTGTCCCGCAAGCCGGAATCTATAGGGAATGTAAAGCAGTAACGAGCATAAGCCCGGTAAGCGTTAGCGCCACCGGGCTTTTTATTAGTTGCGGTACAGCACTTTAATGATGTGATAACCGAACTGCGTATGCAGCGGGCCGGTTGGTTCCAGCACCGGGCAGGAGAACACCACTTTGTCGAACGCCGGTACCATCTGGCCCTGACGGAATTCGCCTAAGTGACCGCCTTTTTTACCTGACGGGCAGATAGAGTGTTTCTTCGCCAGTTTCTCGAAATCGCCACCGTTTTTGATCTGTTCCAGAAGATCCTGTGCCAGTTTCTCTTCTTTAACAAGTATATGGAGTGCTGCTGCGGTTTTTGCCATGATCGTGCCTTGAGTGTGAGAGTTTACGCTGGCTATACTACCACGCTGTTATACACTTCGATCTCTTTTGGCTGCGTCTGCTCACCTGGTAACTTACTTCTGTAAGCTCCTGAGGATTTAGCTTTGCTGCCTTGATGTAGTCTGAATGACGTGGTGTACGTTTTCTCCCTCCCGTTTTCCATTGAGTGATCTTTTTATGCGTTTGAACCCCGGACAACAACAAGCCGTCGAATTCGTCACCGGACCCTGCCTGGTGCTTGCTGGCGCGGGATCCGGTAAAACACGCGTGATCACCAACAAAATCGCTCATCTGATCCGCGGCTGTGGCTATCAGGCAAAACATATCGCGGCGGTGACTTTTACCAACAAAGCAGCGCGCGAAATGAAAGAGCGTGTGGCGCAGACGCTGGGGCGCAAAGAGGCGCGCGGCTTGATGATCTCCACCTTTCACACGCTGGGGCTAACAATCATTAAGCGTGAATTCGCCGCATTGGGGATGAAATCCAACTTTTCACTGTTTGATGACACCGATCAGGTCGCGCTGCTGAAAGAGTTGACCGAAGGGCTGATCGACGATGACAAAGCGGTATTGCAGCAGTTGATCTCCACGATCTCGAACTGGAAAAACGATCTACTGACGCCGCCGCAGGCTGCCGCACAGGCAAAGGGCGAGCGCGATCGTATTTTTGCTCACTGCTATGGCCTGTACGATAGCCATATGAAATCGTGCAACGTGCTCGATTTCGACGATTTGATTTTGCTGCCGACACTGTTATTACAGCGCAATGAAGAGGTGCGCGAACGCTGGCAGAACAAGATTCGCTATCTGCTGGTGGATGAATATCAGGACACCAATACCAGCCAGTACGAACTGGTGAAATTGCTGGTGGGGCAGCGCGCGCGCTTTACGGTGGTGGGTGATGACGATCAGTCGATCTACTCCTGGCGCGGCGCGCGTCCGCAAAACCTGGTGCTGCTGAGTCAGGATTTCCCGACGTTGCAGGTGGTTAAACTGGAGCAAAACTATCGCTCATCCGGGCGTATTCTGAAGGCGGCAAACATCCTGATCGCCAACAACCCGCACGTATTTGAAAAGCGTCTTTTTTCAGAGTTGGGTTACGGGCCGGAGCTGAAGATCCTTAGCGCGAATCACGAAGAGCATGAAGCCGAACGTGTTACCGGGGAGCTGATCGCCCATCACTTCGTCAACAAAACCCAGTACAAAGATTATGCAATTCTCTATCGTGGTAACCATCAGTCGCGGGTGTTTGAAAAATTCCTGATGCAGAACCGCATCCCGTACAAAATCTCTGGCGGTACGTCGTTTTTCTCGCGTCCGGAAATCAAAGACCTGCTGGCTTACTTGCGCGTGCTGACCAATACGGAAGACGACAGCGCATTTTTGCGGATTGTGAATACGCCGAAGCGCGAGATTGGCTCCGCTACCCTGCAAAAGCTGGGTGAGTGGGCGATGCTGCGTAATAAAAGCCTGTTTGCCGCCAGCTTTGATGTTGGCCTGAATCAGACGCTCACTGGACGTGGCTATGAATCATTGACGCGCTTTACGCAGTGGCTGGGCGACGTGCAACAGTTGTCCGAGCGTGAGCCGATTGCTGCGGTGCGCGATTTGATCCACGGCATCGACTATGAATCCTGGTTGTTTGAAACCTCGCCCAGCCCGAAAGCCGCCGAAATGCGGATGAAAAACGTCAACACGCTGTTTGGCTGGATGACGGAAATGCTGGAAGGCAGCGAACTGGATGAGCCGATGACATTGGCGGAGGTGGTCACGCGTTTTACCCTGCGCGATATGATGGAGCGCGGTGAGAGCGATGACGAATCTGACCAGGTGCAGCTAATGACATTGCATGCCTCCAAAGGGCTGGAATTTCCATATGTCTTCCTGGTCGGTATGGAAGAGGGATTACTGCCGCATCAGAGCAGCATCGATGAGGATAACGTCGATGAAGAGCGCCGCCTTGCTTATGTGGGCATCACCCGGGCGCAGAAGGAGCTGATTTTCACCCTCTGTAAGGAGCGCCGTCAGTATGGCGAACTGGTGCGGCCGGAGCCGAGCCGTTTCCTGCTGGAATTACCACAGGATGACCTGATCTGGGAGCAGGAGCGCAAAGTGGTGAGCGCTGAAGAGCGGATGCACAAAGGGCAGGCCAACGTGGCAAATATTCGCGCCATGCTGGCGAAGGCAAAAGAGAAGTAAAAAGCCCGGCGGATACCGGGCTTACGCTTACTGGATTTCCAGCGGCCAGTGGACGTAGCTTTGCCACTGGCTTTCCTGCTCGATTAACTCCGCGCCCAACGGGTGACTTTTCAGCCAACCCTGCGGCAACGACAGCGCCAGTTTTTCTCCTTGCGCGCTGACGATAATTTCCGGCAACAAATCGTCGCGACGGCGGCTGGCAAAAATAATTGCCAGGCGCAGCAGGCGGCAGAGATGTTCCGCAACGCGCGGCGGGACGGCGTTTTGCTGGTGCAGTGAGGAGAGATCGACAGCGTTGGTCTGATTCAGCAGCAGCGTGGCGAGCAGTTTTTTCTGCGCTGGCGTAAAGCCCGGCAGATCGAGATTGCGTACCAGCCATGCTGCATGCAGCGGTGCCTGTTTAAACTCAATACTCAGACCAATTTCATGCAGTTCGCAGGCAACTTGCAGTATTTCGATGCTGTAGGCGTCAAGTTCCCACTCTTTTTCTACACTCAACGCAAAGCGTTTTGCCAGCGCAGTCACGCGACGGGCCTGATCGGTATCGATAATAAAACGGCGCTGAATGTTGCGCAGCGTACGGCTGCGAATATCCTGATCAACCGCCAGATGCAGCATGCCATAGACCAGACCTTCACGCAGCGCGCCGCCAGCCAGCGTCATGCTG
>CANUEX010114446.1:0-30033 GCA_948099535.1 Jatropha multifida | reverse complement strand
ATAAATATTTTTCAGGAAATAAGGATATTGTTGGTCCATAAGACTCTGCTTCCTTCTTCGCAGAGGATTGATCATGTTAGTATAACTCTCTGTTAATATTTGGAATACTCCGCATATTTTATTTTACTCCGCAGTTAGGATTCTTAAATAAATATTGGTTTGTAATAGAATTATCATGTGATTATAAATAAATTGTGGAGTGTAAATGACTATTTGGGAGACTGTATAATAGGAACAGTTTGAACATATTATGACAAATAAATATTTGTATGAGAAAATATTTTATTATATGGATATGGGCCAGAGCTGTGAATAGTACTTAATACTAATGCTGGGTCAAAAATTATTAACTCTGATTGTCTTATGAAAAATGTCATAATATGGGCTTACTATTCTGATAGTCAAATGAAAATAGGGATGGGTTGTGATAGTTTAGGCTTACTACGGGCCTCGGGTGCCTTAAGCTTACCTAGGTCCTAGTGCCGGTCCGGCCCACGGTTTTGGGTCGTGGCACCTGTGGATTGGGCTATGATTTGATACTTATTTATGCATTTTCAATAAAAGTGATAGTTCCATTTATAAGGGAAATGCTGCTGAAATTTCATGAACTATGAAAAGGCTGCTAATGAATTTATATTAAATATGTGATTAATGAACTGCAATAAAAAGTTGACTTATACATAATATAAAATACCATTAGTTTATATGTAGTTCTTATATTAAACACAATGAAGTGATGATTGTTTTGAGTATGTGTATCAAATATGGAAAATAACTTTTATGACAAGTATGTTATGATTAATTATCAGTTATGAAGGTTTAGTTAAATTCTAAACCAAGCAATTACTATGATATTTGGAATGTCAAAAAAATATTAAGTTTATGAAAAAGCTATAATTTCAAAGAAAGCAAAATATGTTTTGGGCTCTAATATACTTAGTGTGAGTTTGTAGTATGATTTGATTATTATGTAAAATGAGCATGCTCGGCTTTGATGTTATTTTGATATGATATAAGCTATAATTATATGCTAGGGTCTGGATGTCTTCTGTTTGAGCGAACGCGCTCTGTCTGTTTCTTTTAAGCTCTGGATTCCCTTATGATTCTATTAGCAAATAAATGCCATTATGTATATGTTTGGGCTCTGGATGCCTTTATGATTATTTGTATAAGTTTTGGCTCTCAAATGAGCCTCTGATTTGATTGGCATATAAGGCCTATCTGATTCTGTTATTCAAATCTTATCTGCATCATCTTGCCCTAATTATATACATGCCCCTTAAGAAAAGATATGTTTTTAAGAAAATTTAGTTAATAAGTTATGTCACATGATTTTGGTTTATTATATGTCCTTAATAATAAGAATAAGTGAATATGGTAATAAATGAAATTTATAGTATGTTAATGCAGATATTGATTTTAAAATAAATAGTATGTTTAAGTGACAATACATATATTAAGGGTAAAGAATACATGATACGATATATTGAGAAATATTATTACTATTGTTTTTTGCTATAAATCTTTTTTACAATTATGCAAGTTACTTTTAAAATCTACGTTTTTAAAATTTACATTTAAATTAATGTATATAATAAGTCCCACTAAATTTTATACTTAGCGCGTTGATTTTCTCATGCATAGGTTGGAGATAGTATGGAGTAACATGATCCAAAATTTCAGTATCAACATCAGAGGAGGTGATGAACATTTCAGTTAACTTGAGTATGAAATTTCCATGACCTTGGCATGTAGTAGTAAAATTTAAATTGTGAAAGTGTATTTCTAAAATTTAGTTGGTATTGCATTAATTCAATTAAATCCTGGTGTTACGTTTCTAATTACATAATAAATTATTAGTGTGGACTTGAATTTTATTATTGGAGGTTCCACAGAGGAACTAGTATCTTAAATTCATATGGTTTGACGTTATATTAAATTTATTATAAATTTTATAACTCAAATTTTGACAAGGTTTTGATATATTATTTATTGATAAGCATTAATGATTTATTTGTTTTGTTAAGAATTCTTAAGATTTGATAAGACAAAGTTAATAAGTTATCACCAAAGACCCTATTGGATTATTAAGTCATCCAAAATTTCATTTAATGTTTAAAATTTCAAAACTCTTACTTTTGAACTAAATCATCCCAAATATTTAATCGTATTAAAGAAAATAATTTTAGAACAGTTGAATTTTGATCTAACAAGTTTTATTAAAACCTTTTTCTTTATATAATTAAAATTAAAAGTATTTCACTTATATTCTAATTGATTTTTAAAAATTTTATCCTTGAAAATTTTATAGTATGTAATGAATGTGATCAGTCAGTCTGTGCCTCTAACACAAAATGTAACGTTCACTGTTTACTCTTATAGGATCGGATAAGAGTGTTACAATATCATTGTATTTTCCTACAAGAGATTGTTCATATTGAACTTTTAGTTGAATTTAAAGATAACAAGTGTCTTAATATGATTAAAATTCAATATCAAACAGGGTTCAAATTCAACTAGTTTCTTGGTCTATATAAACAAGATAACTACATTATTATATAACATATTTCTTATATATAATGGGCACTCAAATTATATATCTTAATGTGATTAAAATTCAAAATTAAATTGGGTCAAGTAGCAAGTAAATGCCACAGCAAAGGATTAATATTCTGATTATTTCAATATATATTTAATAATGAATAATTATCTTAAATTCATTATTATTATTACCTACAAGGGATAATTAATCATAATTATTTTATAAAGAATTTTAATTTTATTGGTTGTATTTTTTATTAGAAAATAATGTTTCATAATTGTTGCATATGATTATTATTAAGAAATTTTCTTTAATATATTGCTAATTACAATATACCGTAATTTATTGTATAATAAGATTTTTAAGTAATTTTAATTTGTCAGTTGCTTTTGTAAAAATACTTGCATTTTATTGACAATTATTTTTATTAATTATCATTTATTTAATCCGTAGGTTCACGCATTTAGTGTTTGTGTTAGTGTTGAAAATGGCGAATTGTAATCTGGTATAGTGTTAGGGATTTTTTTTTTGGTTTATTTGTTGGTTAGTGTTAAAATTTTATGGTTTTTAAGAGTGTTATGGTGGGATTGTACAAGTTTAAATTATAAATGGGTTTGAATTTTCCAAAATGGTCTAACAGATTAAACATGTCAAATGCAATTGTTAAATCCATTTTCTAATTTTTAAATTACAAAAGAAGGAATCTTGTAGCAATGGAGCCTGCGAGTTTGAAGCAAGAAAGCGAGTCTCTAATGATATAATTCCTCATATCTCAACTTGTCAGTTTCTTTCTTCTTTCTCTCTGGCATATTCTTTCTTACATCAGATTTTTTGAGCCGTAAAACTTATAAATTCTTCTTTTCACATATTTAGTTCAGAAATGGTGTAATTTTATCTTTTGAATTATGTATTGCTTTGCTCTTCAGATTCAATGTTGATGGTGATTTAATGCAGGTTTTACGCACTAAAAGCTCGATAATTTGTTAATCAATTCAACGTTGGACAATTGAGACTTGTGGGACTTAGAAATGGTTTGATAAAATGTAGTTGTTGTTTTGGCATTTCATTTACTACTCATTGTGCCATTAATTGGTCTATTAAGTAAATAGTTGAATTCCTGGCTTGTAGTTTAAGAGCTCAGGGATTCAAATCGTGATAGTCCTTGCCTATTAACATATCCCATGTATCAAATATTAAAGAAAAATCGTTATAGCTAAAAAAGGTTCCAAAAGATAACCCTTTTATGTTCATATACTAAATCTTTCCCGTGTGTCGTATTAAACTTTTATCAAGCTTGTTTAAATCTAAAGTCAAGATCATGGACTTAAGGATGGGATGTCCTAAATAAATGTGCTCCATTATACATTAAATGTGTTCATGGTACTTGGATAGGAAAACAATGAATCAGCACCTCATCAAACTTCAACTTGTGTTATTCCAGTTCAAAATTTTCATTGAAATTCTTTTGTTGATGGTTTCAAATATGGGTCTTGTACCACCCCTTGTGACATTGAAATCTATGCCCTACATGCTACCTTTGAAGATCCCCTTGTGCGTGCTCATGGCTATGTTACTACTTGTAATAGTTTTTCTTTGGTGAAATCGATCTTCGAACTTGCAATCTCATAGCCTTAGAGGAAATTTTAGTACCACCAAGTCAAACTTCATTGGTTTCTATTGACATTTGATCTTATATGGAAAGTGAAAATGTGCAAGAAAATATGTGCCTATTTGGCATTGTGGTTAGTGAGTGTCTGTAGATTCCAAAATGATAATCTGGAATGTCTAAATGTATCTTTGGAAATCATATAACTGGATTTTCTTATTGACGAGGTCCTTAATTTGTAGAATGATATAACTTTGCTTTGTAATGTCAATTCTCAACAATGGCTGAGGAACTGAACTTCTTCTACAAAGAGAACTAGGAAATTTTTTGGTCTTCTTTTTAATGTTGGTCTACGATAGAACACCAAGAAATGGTCATTTTTGCTATCAATAGAATTAGGGGCATGTACTTATAATATAATTTAGGATAAATGATAATCCCCAAAACTATAAGCTTGTTAGCTTTAGAAACTCTGATACCACTTAATAGAAAACTAGAAAGAAACTTAGAATTGATAGAAAACTCCAGAATAGTAGATAAAGAGAAGAAGTTTAGAATAGATCTTCTCTATTAGAAAGCTCTTTGTTGCTCCATTACAGCTAGCATAGGGGTTGGCTATTTATAGGTAAAATTATACTTGTAACTACAAAGAGATTAAATGCTAGGATGAAACTTAAGCTCTAAATTACATACAACAAAAAAATCTTAAAATTATGTTGAAACTACTGAAATAAAATGTAATTATAAGAAATTCTTAATAATTTAACAAGCCTTTTACAAAGGGGGAAGTAATATATGATACTGTCAATTGGAGAAATTCCATATTTTAATATACACCCGTCTCATAAATATATTAATCTAAATGATTATTCCATTTTCCTAATTAGATTAGTGCATTTGAAAAGCTTCAATACAATTATCATCTTAATTGCATTTACTCTTAGTGAATATGTGGTTCTGCTCCATATGGGCATATGATTCCTAACCATTGTATAATCTCTCTTTGAGCCTACAACGTCCTTCTTTTCCATTCAAAGTCCATAATTTAATATCAGACTATGCCACAGTGGGTGATAGTCGATTAGTCCATGTGTTTTGCTTTCATATAGGCACTATGTAATTTCATAAGGAATTTTTTTATTAGACCTGCATTTTTGTTACTCTTTTCCTTCTTGATTGTGGCGAATATGATCAGGGCATTTGATTTTTAATAATATTTGAGATGGACTGTGCAAGGTGAAGTAGATAAAATCAACATTCTACTCACTTTCTAGGGTAGCATTATTTCACACACATCAGTATTTCATTTCATTATTTTGGATATGATTATGGTGATTCCGAATGTATTTTGACTGGCGAGATAATAGGTTGACTATGTGCTATAACATAAAAAATGAACTGGTTTCATTTTTTGTTGAAACAAGAACTTTACCATTATCTATGGCCTTATTCTAGGGAACACCATATA
This sequence comes from Jatropha multifida, assembly GCA_948099535.1. Taxonomy (NCBI): domain Eukaryota; kingdom Viridiplantae; phylum Streptophyta; class Magnoliopsida; order Malpighiales; family Euphorbiaceae; genus Jatropha; species Jatropha multifida. The sequence goes on along the minus strand of CANUEX010114446.1, from coordinate 24,417 downwards.
GAAACTAGAGTTCACTTGATCTAGTATGTCGTCTATGTAAAGGGTAATTATTGTACTGAAGCCATTTCTCTTCATGTTTAGCTATTGTTCCTGCATTGCGATTTTGTCTTCCAAAATCCTAATAAATAGTTATCAATCTTGATATTATTAAATTGTATTTCAGAAGATTTTTACTAAATTTATTTATGTTTATTTCTTAAATACCTTTCAGGTCTTTGATGAATAAAAAATCATTGAATATGAAGTTAAGGAAAATGTAATTGGACCCAGAAAGGAATGTTGAACCATATGATATTTATCTTGGAAAACACAAAAGACTTGAACTATGTATTAAGTAATGTTTATCTTTTACTAGATACACTTTATTTTGAGTGAATGTATTTTCATTTATTACTATGTATCTTGAACTCCTACATAAGTTAAGTCTTTCTGATGAAAATAATCATCCAAGAGAGAAGTTCATTTCTTAGACTCTCTCATTTTAATCTTCTTTCTATCTTGCTCCCATTACCTTCTACAATTGGTATTAGAGCATTTGTTCTTGAAGGGACTATGTGAGTGAGAGAAAACAAGTAAGGCAACCCAACTAAAAAGACCTTAAACACTTCAGAATTTCTTCAATGGCTTCTAGTAGTTTTTCAGCTCAATTACCACTTTTTCTGGTGATAATTATCTAGTTTAGGCTGTAAAAATGAAAGCTTATTTTAGGGTATATGATCTTTGAAAAGTTGTAGAGAATGGAAGGGAAGCTCCTCCATTGCCCAACAATCCAACACTTGCACAAATGAAGAATCACAGTGAGGAACATGCGAAGAAATACAAAACTCTTTTCTATATTCATTCCGCTATTTCAGATACAATTTTTGCAAGAATCATGGCATGGGAAATCGCAAAAAAACCATGGGATAAGATCAAAAAAGAAATTCAATGAAGTGATAGGACAAGAAAAATGCAAATCCTAAATTTGAGGAGAGAATTTGAGATATTGAGAATGAAAGAATTTGAAATTGTCAAAGAGTATATTGACACGCTTATGAAGGTTGTAAACCAGATCCGGTTGCTTAGAGAAGATCTCATTGATGGCACAATCATAGAGAAAGTTCTTATAAGTCTACTTGAGAGGTTTGAAGCCAAAATTTCCTCTCTTGAAGACCCAAGGATCTCTCACAACTCTCTATCACTGAACTTATCAATGCTTTTCAAGCTTTGGAGCAGAGAAGAGCTATTAGACAAGAGGATGTTGTTGAAGGTACCTTTTATGCTAAACAAAAACAAAAAGAGATGAATCCAACAAGCACTGGAGGTCAAAATCATCATGTTAAAAGAGAAGTTGATGGCAAAGAAAGTGAGAAGAAAGGCAAATTTCCACCATGCTCTATTTTCAACAAGACAGGTCACTTGGAGAAAAATTGTTGGAAGAAAGCCAAGTGCAATAATTGTAGGCAAAAGAGAAATCAAAAGCAGAAGCAAACAATAAATTTTATGGAAAATAAACCGGAGGTTGAAGAACACTTCTTTATGGCTTCTCACACTTCATCTTCATCACCAGTTGACACTTGGTTCTTGGATAGTGGTGCTACTAGTCATATGGCCAAAGATGCAAATTTGTTCAGCACTTTGGATACATCTTTCAAGATTGAGATCAAGCTAGCAAATGGTGATAAAGTCCAAACTCAAGGGATTGGTTCCATTGCTTTTCACACTGATAAAGGTATGAAGCTTCTTGCTGATGTGTTTTACATTCCCACATTGGACCAGAATCTTCTAAGTGTTTCTCAAATGCTTCATAAGAATTATAGTTTGCTCTTTAGAAATAAGATGTGCATTATTTATGATTCTGATGATGTTGAAATTGCAAAAATGAAGATGATTGGCAATAGTTTTCCTTGGGAATCAATTTCACAATGTTCTTATAATGTGAAAACTGATGATTCTTGGATTTGGCATAAGAGATTTAGTCATAACAACCTCAAGTCTCCTCAATTTTTGCATTTTAAAGAAATGATGAGGGATATTTCTAAGTCAGTTTGAGTAGTGAAGTATATGCCGCCTGTCAACTTGGAAAGATGCATAGAGACTCTTTTCCTATAAATCAGTCTTGGAGTGCTAAAGAAAAATTAAAGCTCATCCATACTGATGTTTGTGGTCCCATGAGTATTCCTTCACTAAATCAAAATAAATATTTTGTTTTGTTTATTGATGATTTCACTAGAATGTGCTGGGTTTATTTTCTCAATAGCAAATCACAAGTTCTTCCAATTTTTAAGAAGTTCAAAGCTCTAGTAGAGATTCAGTGGTTGCAAAATCAAAACATTGAGATTAGATAATGTTAAGGAATATACGTCACATGAATTTGATGAATTTTGTGAAGATGCAGGCATGAATCAACTATTTACCATGAGCTACACACCACAACAGAATAGGTTGAGTGAGAGGAAGAATAGGATGGTCGTTGAAATAGCTAGATGTGTGTTGTTTGAGAAGAAACTACCAAAGATGTTTTGGACAGAAGCTATGCATACTGTAGTTGATCTCTTGAACAAACTTCCTACTACATCTATAAAAGATAAAACTCCAATTGAAGCATGCAGTGGTTTGAAACCTTCAGCAAATCATCTAAAGATTTTTGGTTCTCTTTGTTATGCACTTGTTCCAGCCTCTAAAAGAACCAAGTTAGATGAAAAAGGCTAAAGTCGGCATTTTTCTTGGATATGTTATTCAATCCAAGTGCTATAGAATCTACAATATCCAAATAAAAAAAAATGGTTTGCAGGGATGTCAAATTTGACGAAACCGCTTTTTAAAATTTTGACTTGAATCAAGTTGAGTGGGATTCAAAGTTATCTCAAGTGACATCCAATCCACAAATTTCAGTAGAAGATGAAAGATGAAACACCCACTGCCCAATCCCGGAGGACCAGACAATGAATGTCACATTCGGTGCCGGAGCACCGTCTTATCCTACCTAAGAGTCATAATCATATATTAGAAATAGCAATATTTTCATAGTGAGGCAAGTAACACTTTAACAATATATTTTTTAAAATAAATAAATAAATAAAAGCTTAGAAAAATTTATACGAAAAATTCGCAAGAGTTTCCCCTAAAAATCAGCTTGCCACACAAAGAAAATAAAGCACTTCCAATATTCTTTCCTCCAAACCCCAAAACTCCAAATCAAGATATCAAGTCATGCAGCACTTCCATAGAATCATATCGTTCATCTAAAATTCCATCATAGCATAATATCATCAATATAGGGGAATGAATGCTAATTACCATTCACTTAAATACTCATATAAGTAAAATATCATGAACCTCAAATCTCATTAATATACATCTCATTAATTACAACTTTATATTTACAATTTTCTATATTATTACCATACATGCCACAATATATATATATATATATATATATATATATATATATACATCCTAATACATGTTTTATCCAAAATAGATCATCCCCTCTGATGCTTCGCCTTGGGTCTTCAGGTACACCCACTACTCTTACCTACGCGTGACAGAAATCAACACGCTAAGTGGAAGAATCAGTGATGCTAAATAAAATACTCGATTATATCTCATAACAATAAATGCTTAAAAATAGATTATCAAATTCTAAGTATACCAGAAATACTTAAAACATAAATCTTATGAAAACTTAATTGAAAATTAATAAAATCATAAATATATATAAAGTGCTTATTAAATATACATTTACTTTCCTTTTCATAATAGAACAAAGCTTATTTTAGTTAAGGTCTCATATGTATTCTAAAAGAAATATAAGCAGATTTGGTTACACAGATATCAAAAATAGAATATTGGCCTATGAAAGCGCCACCGATTGTGGTTTGTGAAAGCACCACCAGAATACTGGCTTATGAAAGCGCCACCGATTGATAAGCACGTCTGCTTATCTAGAAAGGGCTGATAACCCCAGCATATGATCATAGCATAACATAATAGAAGGCTAATAGGCAAGCATGCTCATACCGGAGTAAACCTCATCCTAACACATTTCAATCAAACATACTTGAGCCCAAAATAAAATCATTCTTTTATAAATAATCCTATTACTTATACATAAATCCTTTGCAAAATATCACATAACTTAACATATTTCTCACAAAATTTCATAAACTTACAACTTACAAAAATTACCACATTCTCCTTTTTATTCATACTTAATAAAGTCAAATGGACATATTCAAAATATATATATACTTAATATAGTATAAAAGTACCTAAATCAAGAAATTTTCAGCATTTTCATAAACTTGACTTTTGCTGGGTTTTCAGGGTGTAATTGAAGTTGTAGGTCTCCAAATTTAGTAAAATTTAATTCTTTAGAAAGATAAGACAAAATTATACAAATGTCATGAAGAGTCCATAGTCCAGATCAACCTCTAAGATACTGAAAATAAGTTAAGAACACAGACCAACAACCTGGTCCTAATTTAACACATCCAACTCCATATTTATTTAATTCCTACCTATCTGAGCACTCAATTTTGATAAATCCATATCCAGTGATTTGTTAAGATATCTGAAAACAAATTTCATGAAGGGCTCAAAACCTAATTTCATCATTTTAGGGGTCAAAGATAAGCAACAATTTGGACATACTAGTGGGCTGCCATAACAGAATCAGTTTTGGTAATAAAATCATAAATTGAGCTATAGATATTCAAATTGGACACAAGAGGATGATTTAGAAAGATAAGAAGTAGAAATAAAACTTTTATGAAGAACACAAGATATTATCTTGCCATTTTAATGGCCGAAAGGGACAATCAATTCGGATATACAAGTGAGACACCATAACAGAACCAGTTTTGGTATTTAAATCATAAGTTGAGCTACAAGTATTGGAATTGAACATAAGAGGATGTTTTGGAAATCTAAGAAATAGAGCTACAAATTTCATGAAGTTAGAAACAAATGGAAATTATAAAAGGGTCCAAAAATGACTTCTAGTCCCACCTAAGAACACCTCTAACATCAAAATTCATCAATTTAACCAAAACATACAAAATTCCCAAAATTCATTGAAAAACCTAAAAATTGAAAAATTAAAGAAATAAAAGGGGAAAGAGAATATTATTGCACTAACCTCTTATTCAAGCTTAAACAAGCTTAGAGCCTCTACTCTTTAGCCTTCCCCTTGCCTTTAGTGGAGGGTTCTCCAACCTCTTCAAAGTAGGAGAAATTCCCATCAAAATAAAAATTAACATTGGAAATGAAAGGAGCATGGTTTAATGCATAATCTAACATGTAAATACTATAAATTCCTTAACTAAATCCTTGGAAATCAAAAATCACTACTTGTTCTTGATAAGAACTCAATTTCCTCAACTTAAAGCTTCAAATTCTTACTCCTTAGCTTAGGTTTCAATGCTTGCTTATTAATTCAAGGCTTAAATTAAGTGATTTAGTAAGATTTTGAAGTAGGAAAATGAAAGAAAATGGAGGAAGAAGAAGGAGAAGAAGTGGCGTGGAGATGGGAGAAGATGGATGAAATGTGTTACTTGGTGAGTGGTAGTCTTTAAGTAGTAAAGTCAAACTTTGCTTCCTAATTTTATGCCAAATGAGTGGCTAAGATCAATTCCTAAGTAATCTCATCCAATGGCCCTAAATATTCATCAATTAATTCTCTTCTAAATATTATTTAACTCTACCAATTAATTAAATCAACTCCACAAAAATAATTCCTCAATTATTCCTTAATATACTACACTAGAAAATAATATTCATTAGTTCCCGCAATTCTTCAAAAATATTCATGAAATATTTTCTACCCACCTAAATCATGCAAACATGCTCCAAAAATATTAAATAAAATATTAGACACATGTAGTAATTTTTTCGGAACGAAATAATATCAAGTCCTGAACCAATGGTACTATTCACAGATTGATAAATTACCATTAACAACACTGAAAAATAGTCTGTTACAGAGAATATATGAGTTCGAATTGAATGAAATAAATCCTCCAATTATAAACCTGCAACTTCACCTGCCAGACCAACAGACTGTATCATACTAGAAGAATCAGGACCTAAAACACGTTGTGCAATTGGACCATGTATCTAGAACGACACTAACTGAATACTTCAAAAAGTGCTTAACCGATCAAGAAGCAACATGTTTGCTTTATAGAGATTTTCCAGAACACTACGTGTGGAACAAGCAAGGAAAAGTCTGATCTAAGACAAAGAAGAGACAAGTAATAGGTCGGGTGAATGCTGCAAATCCAATTGAGGGTGAAAGATACTACTTGAGATTGCTCCTGAACCATGTAAGGGGTCTAGAATCATTTGATGAACTACTAACGGTAGACGGTGAGTGTTGTAAAACATTTAAGGATTCAGCACTTGCTTGAACCAAATGAGAGTGCATCATATTGCATGTGCGAAGCAGTGGTGTACCAGATGCCAAGAGAACTAAGAAGACTCTTTACTACCATATTAATATATTGCAAGCCGACAAATGTTAGGAAATTGTGGAACAATAACTATGATGCGATGTCTGAAGATTTCAATAGAATGCATCCGAACTCAATAGATACACAAACCTCTTGCATGTTGAAGAGCATAGAATACCACTTGCAATGCATGAGAAAAGAAATCAAGATGTACGATTTGCCAGATATACCATAACTTTAATCACAGCAACCAAGCAGAAATATAAGGGAATTAGTAAATAAAATGGCAATGTTGTGGTTGATGACAAATATGAGAGCAAGAACATATAGATATTTTGGAGAATTCTTAATTCAAGTTGGTGACAAAGAAGTGCAGACAAACAATGAGGGAAACACAATGATACCAGAATCAATGATAGTAAAGCATGAAAATGATGAAGCCAACAACAGATCATTAATTGATAAGTATTCCCAGCGCTTGAAGAGAATGTAAACTCAGGCAAGTATATGACAAGTCGTGCAATACTAGCAATAAAAAATGAATGTGTTGATGTGTTTACCATGATTTTAGCACCAAGCCCTAAGAAATTCCGCTACGGTTCCAATGGCACGAGAATCTTGATTGGACATCATTTGAACTTTGAACGAACTCCCAAAAGCTCGAAAACCTAGAAACTAAAGGGGAGGAGCATTCTGGTAATTAGCCAGGATCGGCACCGGCTAGCCCAGTGGCGGCACCAATCATCCCAATGGTAGTGCTGATCAGACTACCACTAGGACCCTCCTCTGGCCCCGATCCGGACATTTGCAGCATTGATAAGGAGGTGGCTAGAATCGACCAGGCTGGCTCAGCCACCCCCTTTGTTTATAAAAGACACACTCCCCCCTCTTTTCAAGACACCTCTTGTTGCTTGATCGATTACTTCTTAAGCATCAACGACTCTCATTCGCACTTTTGCGATTCTACGACCACAAAGTTCGACTTTGCTCATCTTCCATAGTTGAGTTTAAAGCCCGACTTGTCTCTCAAAAGTCAATCCTTTCGACTTTCAATCACACTTTGACCTTCCTTAGGCCAAAACTACTAGTTAGGTGATTCATTATTAATTAAATCTAGTGATTGATTAAAAATTCACCATTTAACAATATTATAAAAGACTATAATACATGTCCTCGCGCCCTACCTTAGCTTATATTTGGAGAAAGACTCGGCCTCTTTGGTTGATAACTCACCATGGAGCTCCGATCTGATTGCATCATAAGCTCGAGGGTATAATCACTCAAACTCAAACCTTTATCAATTAAGCCCGGTCCATCCAACAAATTATCAACTGTCAAAATTTTGGTCCGTCTGGCACCATGCATGCTTTAAGCTTGGTCTATCCTGCAAACTAAGCCTTGTTCGCCCAGCAAAATCTTAAAACCATTTTTCAAACTAAGCCCGGAATCAGCTAAAAAACCAATAAGCCCACTCTAAGAGTGGCACTATCAAAACCCTACCATCTTGATCGACGGTAGAACTCCGTGCTCCTTGATCCTCAAACAAACGAGGTACGAAGGCATACCTATGGGTTTTAGCCTAGGTAGCGGGCCCTTGACTGAACTGACCAGTCAGGACTTAGGGGAATGTGTTGCACAATCTAAAATCCTTAATAAAAAGGCTAGAGTCAGGCTCCCCTTTGAATTGCACAACCTTTATTTCATTTGCTTACTTTTAATGCACTATATTCCAGATATTGTCATGCATTATAAGTATGTCCATGCATCGATAAACTGACGTTCATGCAAAATAACGATTTTTCAATTTTCAATTAGACCCAAACTTTTGATCCACATGCAATACAGTCAAAAACCTAGTCTCTAAACTCAATGATTCGATGCTAGTGCATTTTATCCATTGTGGCACACTTAAGGAGGCAAACACGAGGTTTTTTCCTTATATTTTCCCTAAAAACAAAAACAAATTAAGGTCGTGACTCTAACACACCACACGCGGTCAAAAGCACTCCAAAAAATCAACTCGACACCACTTAAGCGCTAAACAGAGCCATAAAACTGACAAAATTGGTAATCAAATAAATTGATTGGACAACTAGTCACAACAAGACTAAACTAAATCAAACAAAGGTAAGAGGGACTGCAGCGAGGTTTCGTCAAGTCTAGGCTTTCCAAGTTTTCGTGATGAACTAACTAATGAGCCCGTCCAATCTGACTTCGCCCTTCAAAACTTTCCTACAGTGCTCGGGAGGGGGCTCACAGGCTAGCGACTTCACTAGGGACCTTAAACTTTTTTTAAACAAAAATATAGTAAGAGGATTACCGAGTAGGTTTAAGTGAGAATCACCTTGCATACATACAGATGCATCATTTGGGATCTTTTTCCTGTCATTAGAATTAAGCAAATCGAGTTCATATTATCACTTTTAGGGCAATCTTCCTTAGAGTTGTCTCGAGTCGAGAAAGTTGCTCACTCATCCAACGCACCTCTGTTTCTTACAGTAGGATAAAGGGTTTGGCATATCGATTGTTCTATTTGATATGACATGGTCAAATGAGGAACTATATACCAACTCTAGCATATGGGACCCTTAAACCAATCCACCAAAAGCATGTAATGACCCTGGATCCAATCCTTAAGACTATGTGCACCCTACATCATGAAACCATTTTAGCATAACATTCATGCACCCACACATTACATGGACTAATAGTTAAACACCAACCAGTGGTAAACGCCAAACACTAACCAGTAGTAACCCATACACTAATAAGTGGTCAACCAAACACCAACGAGTGGTCACCCAAACACCAACTAATGGTAAACCCCAAACACCAACCAGTTGTAACCCTAAACACCAACTAGTGGTAACTTATAAACCATCCAGTGGTAACCTATACACAAGTTCAGTGGTCAACCAAACACCAACCAGTGGTAACCCTAAACACCAACCAATGGTAACTAAACACCATCCAATGGTAACCAATACACCATCCAGTGGTAACCTATACACCAGTTCAGTGGTCAACTAAACACCAACTAGTGGTAACCAAACACCATCCAGTGGTAACCTATACACAAACCAGTGGTCACCTAAACACTAACCAATGGTCACCCAAACACTAACCAATGGTAACCAAACAATAAGTCAGTGGTAAACTAAACACCATTCAGTGGTTAACTAAAACATTACCAAGTTACCGAAGCCTCAAAACAAACTTGAGCGCCTCAAAACAAACTTGAGCACCTCAAATTATCAAAAAGCCTTAGATCATACCTAAGCACCTTCATTTGCCAAACCGGGGACAATTTTTGAGTCATGCCACTAAATCATGGCTCGTGCATTGCTTCCTCCTATCACCAAAGCCTCAAACCTGACTTGAGCACCGTAGATCAACAAAAAGCCTCAAAACTAGACCGGAGCATGCTAAATTACCAAAGCCTCAAAACTAGACCTAAGCATCCTAAATTATGAAAGCCTTAAAATAGACTTGAGCACCTCAAATTACTAGAAAGCCTTAGATCAGACCTAAGTGCCTTCATTTCCTAAACCAGGGGCAATGCCCGAGTCATGCCACCAAATCTTGGCTCATACATTGCTTCCTCCTATCACCAAAGCCTCAAATGCGACCTGAGCACCTCAGATCAACAAAAAGCCTCAAAACCAAACCTAAGCACCTTAAATTACTAAAGCCTAAAAAAAGACTTGAGCCCCTCAAATTACTAGAAAGCCTTAGATCAGACCCAAGCGCCTTCATTTCTCAAACTGGGGGCAATGCCCAAGTCATGCCATAAAATCTTGGCTTATGCATTGCTTCCTCCTATCACTAAAGCCTCAAACCCAACCTAAGCACCTCGGATCAATAAAAAGCCTCAAAACCAGACCTAAGCACCCTAAATTACCAAAGCATCAAAATAAGAACTAAGTATCCTAAATTACCAAAGCCTCAAAACAGACTTGAGCACCTCAAATTACCAAAAAGCCTTAGATTAGACCTAAGTACCTTCATCTCCCAGACTGGGGACAATGCCTGAGTCATTCCACCAAATCTTGGCTCGTGCATTGCTTCCTCCTATCCAAAAGCCTCAAAACCATACCTAAGCACCCTAAATTATTGAAGCCTCAAATACTTGAGCGCCTCAAGACAAACTTGAGCATCTCAAATTATCAGAAAGCCTTAGTGTAATAGTCTATTTATTTAGTGTCTTTTTCAGTTTCAGTAATAGTGATTTACCGGTCTGTGAATAGTACCATCAGTCTGGGACTTTGTATTATTTCGGTCCGAAAAAATTACTATGCATGTCTAATGTTTCATTTAATACTTCTGGAGCATGTTTGCATGATCTAAGTGGGGAGAAAGTACTTCATGAATATTTTTGGAGAATTAAGGCATTAAATGAATAGTGTTTTCTAGTGTAGTTAATTTGGGGAATTATTTTTGTGGAGTTAATTTAATTAATTGGTGGAGTTAAATAATAATTAGAGGAGAATTATTTGGGAAATATTTAGAGCCATTGGATGAGAATACCTTGACTTTATCATAGCCATTCATTTGACAAACCTAAGAAGTCAAATTTGACTTTTCTACTTAAAGTTACCACTCATCAACACTATTCACCCATCTTCTTCCTCTCTTCTCCACGCCACTTTCTCTCTCTTCTTTCCTCCATTTTCTCTCATTTTCTCCACCTCTAAACTACCTCAAATTTCATGAAATAAACCAAATATTAGTAATTGAACCTTAAAAATTAAGTTGAAGAACTGGAAATTGGTGATTAGAAGCTAAGAAAATTGGAGTTACTACCCAAGTAAGTTGTGGCCTTTAAGTTTTGTGAATTAATAAGTAGATTTTAAGGTTTAAACTTGTAATTGATGCATTAAGTCATGCTCCATCTATTTCTTTTGTTAATTTTTTATTTTAATGTTCATTTTTCTTACTTTGAAGAAGTTGGAGAACCCTCTTCAAAATGAAAGGAGAAAGCCAATAATTGAGGCTCTCCAAGCTTCATTAATCTTGTTTAAGAGGTTAGTGCAATAATACTTTCATTTCTCTTTTAAATTCTTTAAGTTTTCAATTTTCAGGTTTTGAATGATTTTTGAGAATTATGTGAATTGTGTTGGGGAATGAGTATTTGAATGTTTTTTCATGATTTTCCATGTATTTTAAGCTTAATGAAATGCTTGAATGGGGAGAAGAACAACTCCTTACCCCTTCCCCTTGTTGGGCGAACCTCCCTAATAGGAAGGCCTTTAATTTTGTTCTTTGCTTTTGATTGCATTTGATGGTAAATGTGTTTTGGATTGGTATTCTTTCAAGGAAGTGTGATTATTTTGCAAAAGAACCATTTTCCCTTTCTTTTGCAAGGTTGGCCGAACCTATGGTGGGTGAAGGACACCTTGCATTCTTTGATTTCTATGTTAGATTTTAACTTAAATAAGTTTGTTAATAAGTAATTTAATGATGGTTAAAACCTCTTTCTTGAATATAAAGGTTTGAGAACTTTTCCAAGACTTAAAGAAAGCTTGAAATGTGTAAAGATAAGCTTGTAAGACTAAATGTGTTAAGTAAAGGTTTTTTATTGTTTTAACTAAGTACTTTTAACTTGAAATATGGTGTTTGATGGAAGGGAAGCTCTTTCTCCTTTTTATGGCCTAAAGAGGCCGAACCACCCTAAGGTGGTAAGGCATGTGTTTTGTCTTTTTAAACATTAATTTCTAAGTAGGTTGCGTATGGATGTGTATTTAAGAGACATGATTTTGATTTGGAACATAAGAAAGAATTGATAAGTATTTACAAGTTGTAAGTTAAGTAATTTTGAAATAATAAGCACTAACTTATGAGATGTTTTGCAAAGGACTTATGTATAAGTAATAAGTTATTTATAAAAGAATGGTTTTGATTTGGGGCTCTACTATGCATGGTTGATATATGGTAAGATGAGATTTACTCTATAAGATGAGCATGCTCGACTTGAATGCCTCTCTGTTATGATATGAGCTATGATCATATGCTAGGGTTATCAGCCCTCTCTAGATAAGGGGATGCACTTATTATACTCTGATGGCGCTTCCACAGGCCACATCTCTGTCTCTGGTGGTGCTTTCATAGGCCACATCTCTGTCTTTGATATCTCTGAAATTAATTATGATTATATTTCTCTCAGTATATGTATGAGCCCTTAACTAAGAATAAATCATGTTTGGTTACAAGAGAAATGGAAATATAATGGTATTTATAGAAATTTCCTTATATTTGACAAACTATGATTTTATGCTTAAGAATGAATTTAATTATGATTTTCGAAGTATATTTATTGATTTGTATACTTTTGATATTTTGTATTTGATTTAAGTAATTTTAAGTTATGTAATGAATTTTCCTTAGGCAATCTCTTTTATTTATTTATTAAGTTGTTTAGCACCACTTATTCTTTCACTCAACGCATTGATTTTCATCACACACAGGTTGTGAGCGATGGATGCGACCTGAAGACCGGAGGCTTAGCATCAGAGAAGAAATTCTATTTTTGTGTAGGACACAGAATGAGATGTAATTTTGGCATTTATAGACTTATTGTTAAGTGTTGAGGTTGTAAATATTGGATTTGTAAATTTATAAGAGTTGTGATTAATTAAGTAATAACTTCATATTGTAATTGTAGTGTACTATTATTAATAGATATTCTGCAGAACGAATGATAAAATTATATGTTAGAACCTATGAGAATGATTGAGTATTTAGAAGTGCTATGTGGCTGATTGAGTTGAATTGGAGTTTTGGGAATTTAGAGGAGTAAATATTGGAAGTGTATATGTTTCTTTGTGTGGCAAGTTGATTTTTAGGGGAAACTCTTGTGAATTTTTCGTAGGAATTTACCTAAAACCTTTATTTTCAAATTTTAATTACTTGCCTCCTTATGAAAACTTAGCCACTTCTAATATATGATTCAGGTTATTAAGTAATGCAAGACGGTGCTCCAGCACCGAATGTGGCATCCATCGTCTAGTCTTCCAGGATTGGGCGATGAATGTTACATTTAGTGGTATTAGAGCATAGGTTTAGCTGATTCTAGGATATACTATTTGGTGTGAGAGTTTATCTAATTTGAAGTAATTATATAAGTGATTTAAATTGTCTATTTTGGAAACTTCTCTCTAATGCGAACCTATTGGTCTTTATAGGTATTCAATTATGTCTCAACATTTGTCTGATGAGGAGGTGGATAGTTATGCCCCTCCAAAGGGTGGTATGCTTGAGGGCGGTATGCCAGTTGGTGGTGCTGCTGGTGGTGTTTTGGGTTCTAATGCAGAGCACACCTCGGTTGTGGGGCAGGCTGCTTCTAGTTCTGCGGGGCCTAATCAGGGTGATTTTGTCTAGCAATTGGTTGTTGCTTTATGGTAGGTTGCGGGAGCAGTTCCCTAGGCTCTAGTCGGACCAGCCCCTGTTCCAGTCTGTCCCCCTATTGAGAGACTAAGGAAGTATGGTGCTAAAGGTTTTATGGGTCGAAAGGATGATGTGCCTTCCACAGCAAAGTTCTGGCTCCAAGCTACAGAGAGCGTTTTGGAGCAGATGCAGTGTACTCCTCGGGACAGATTGATCTATGCTACTTCCTTGTTGAAGGAAGAGTCTTATTTATGGTGGGAGTCAGTGGTTAAGACAGCTAGAGCTGAGGATGTTACATGGGATTTCTTCCTATTTGAGTTTCGGGAGAAGTATGTGGGTGAGCTTTATACGAATCAAAGGATAGCAGAGTTTCTTAAGCTTAAGCAGGGTCGGATGACCGTTTTTGAATATGAGCAGGAGTTCCTACGACTGAGTATGTATTCTTCTAAGTTGATTTCTTCTGAGGCAGACAGGTGTAAGCGATTCAGGAAGGGATTATTAGATGAGTATAAGATGCACTTGACATCCCAACCTCACACCACATTAGCTTCATTGGTGAAGGTTGCTTTAGAGCTTGAGGCAATCCGTAATGAGAGACAGGCTAGAGGTCAGAGAACCCAGCAGGGCAGTCAGTATAAGAGATTTCAAGGTGCTACATCAGGACAGACTTCTAGAGTCCAGTCGAGTAGCAAGAGGTTTAGAGGTGGATCACAGATGGGATTCAGACTAAGCTAGAGATTTGGCCAGGGTACATATGTGAGATCAGCTCCTCAGGTTACATCTGTTGCTAGTGGCGAGGGTGTCGCATGGTCAGATGTTTCGATTTGTACCCAGTGTGGCAGGAGACATTCTAGGGCATGCAGGAGAGCCACAAGCGCATGTTTTAGATGTGGATCCACTGAGCACATGATTAGGGATTGCCCATTGGCAGTGACTGGTTCGATTCACCAAGCTAGGAGGGCAGCTCCCTATGTTCAGAGAGGCAGAGGCAGAGGCCATGGTGATGTACATGGTACTGGGAGTCAGAGGCCAATTTCAGAGTAAGTGGATAGATCGGAGGTTAGAGCACCAGTGAGGGCCTATGCTATCAGGACCAGGGAGGAGCAGGATGCTCCAGACATCATCGCAGGTACTTTTTCCATCTTTGACACTTTTGTACTTGCTTTGATTGATCCGGGCTCCAAGCATTCATATATGTGCATACATGTGGGTAGACTGGGTAGTATGCATGCTGACACATTAGGGCATAGCGTTGAGGTCATTAGTCCCTTGGGTCAGAGTGTAGTAGTTGGCCGCATGTATAGAGATTGCATTTAGTCATTCATGGGCATGTGTTTCCGAGAGATTTGATAGAGTTGCCTTTTTGGGAATACGATGTGATATTGGGCATGAATTAGCTGTCTAGACATGGGGTGATTGTTGATTATAGACGTAAGAGGATTACACTTTAGACTCCATCTAGAGCAGAGATTGTAGTTGTGGGGGAGAGGATGGATTACCTCTCTAATGTTATTTCAGCCAGAACTGCTAGGAGGATGATACAACATGGATGTGAGGCATTCTTAGCTTGTGTACTTGAACCTTAGCAGAAAGCACCCAATGTCCATGAGATTCTGACAATATGTGATTTTCCAAATGTGTTTCCTGAGGATTTACTTGGTTTACCTCCCACAAGAGAGGTTGAGTTTAGTATTCAGGTTATGCTGGGTACTGCGCCGATATCTATAGCTCTATATCGAATGGCTCCTATAGAGTTGAGAAAGTTGAAGATCTAGCTTAAGAAGTTGCTTGACAAGGGTTTCATTCGACCTAGTGTATCCCCTTGGGGCGCTCCAGTATTGTTTGTGAAGAAAAAGGATGGCACTTTGAGATTGTGCATTGATTATCGGCAGCTCAATAAGGTGACAGTGAAGAATCGCTATCCTTTGCCTCGGATAGATGATTTATTTGATAAGTTGAGAGGGGCCACAGTGTTCTCAAAGATTGGCTTGAGGTCAGGATATCATCAGTTGAGTGTAAGAGAAGCAGATGTACCTAAGATTGCTTTTAGGACTCGATATGGCCACTATGAGTTTTTTGAGATGCCATTTGGGTTGACTAACGCTCCAGCAGTGTTTATGGATTTGATGAACTGGATCTTCCATCCTTATTTTGATCAGTTTGTGGTGGTTTTTATTAATGATATTTTGGTGTACTCTCCGAATAGAGAGGATCATGACCACCACTTGCAGATAGTTCTGCAAACTTTGAGAGATCGATAGTTGTATGCTAAGCTCAGTAAGTGCAAGTTTTGGTTGACTGAGATTACTTTCTTAGGACATGTCATTTCTGTAGAGGATATTTGGGTAGATCCGAAGAAGATTGAAGCAGTGCTTGATTGGAAGCCACCTAAGAATGTCACAGAGATTCGTAGTTTCTTAGGTTTGGATGGATATTACAGAAGGTTTGTCAAGGGGTTTTCTCTTATTGTAGCCCCTTTGACTAGACTTCTTCATAATGATGTTTGATATGAGTGGACTAATAGATGCTAGAGTAGTTTTGAGAGACTTAAGGCGATGCTTACTGAGGTTCCGATTTTGACATAGCCAGCTCCAGGCAAGTCATATGATGTGTATAGTGATCTTCGCATAATGGTCTGGGTTGTGTGCTTATACAAGAGGGCAAGGTAGTTGCTTATGCTTCTCGAAAACTTAAGCCACATGAGAAGAACTACCCTACCCATGATTTGGAGTTAGCAGCTATTGTGTTTGCTTTGAAGATTTGGAGACATTATCGGTATGGTGAGAGATGCCACTTGTACGAACCATAAGAGCCTTAAGTATCTGCTTACCTAAGGAGAGCTTAACCTGAGGCAACGTAGATGGTTAGAACTACTTAAGGACTATGATTTCACCATAGATTACCATTCGGGTAAATCTAATATAGTGGCGGATGCACTCAATAGGAAGTCCTTAGTTGCCCTTCATGCAATGAATGTTCAGTTATCAGTGGCTAGAGATGGTGCTCTTATAGCAGAGCTTAGGGTGAGACCTAGCCTACTGTAGGAGATTAGGGATGCACAGCTGTGTAACGAGACTATCGCCTTATGGAAAGGTTTGGTCAAAAAGGGTAAGAAGAGATTCGAGATTAGGGATAACTGCTTATACTTTGGGGATCAGATCTGTGTGCCTGAGATCTCAGATTTGAGGAGTATCTTGATGGAAGCCCATAGTAGTCCATATTCTATACATCCAGGCAGTAATAAGATGTATCAGGATCTGAGGGTATAGTATTGGTGGCCGACTATGAAGAGGGACATTGCAAATTTTGTGTCGAGATGCTTGACCTGTTAGCAGGTTAAGGCAGAGCATCAGGTCCCATCGGGCTTGCTACACCCTATCTCTATTCCGGAGTGGAAATGGGATAGGATCACCATGGATTTTGTGGTTGGTTTGCCTACTACACCTTGGAAGAAAGATGCTATTTGGGTCATAGTTGATAGAATGACTAAATCAGCACATTTTCTTCCTGTTAGGACTGACTATACGATGGAGCAGTACGCAGAGCTCTACATCGATGAGATTGTGAGACTTCATGGAGTTCCTTCTTCCATTACCTCTGATAGAGACCCAAGATTTACTTTGAGATTCTAGAAGAAGCTACATGGGGCTCTGGGTACTAGAGTACATTTTAGCACAGCCTTCCATTCGCAGACAGATGGTCAGTCAGAGCGGGTGATTCAAGTGCTTGAGGACATGTTGAGGGCTAGTGTGATAGATTTTGAGGGCAGTTGGGAGAAGTATATTCAGCTTGTTGAGTTTACCTACAACAACAGTTATCAGTCGAGTATTCAGATGGCTCCATTTTAAGCTTTGTAGGGTAGGAGGTGTAGGACACCTCTATGTTGGACGAAGCTTAGTGATGGTATGAGTACAAGGTTAGAGTCATAAGGGAAAGGTTGAAAGCGACTTCAAACCGTCAGAAGTCGTATGCAGATCTTAAAAGGAAAGATATTGATTACTCGGTGGGTAATAGAGTATTCTTGAAGATGTCTCCATGGAAGAAAGTTTTGAGGTTTGGTAAGATGGGTAAGCTTAGTCCTAGGTTTATAGGTCCATATGAGATCTTAGAGCGTGTGGGACCATTAGCCTATAAACTAGCTTTACTGCCAGACTTGGATCGGTTACATAATGTCTTTCATGTATCCATGCTACGGAGATATAGATCAAATCCTACGCATGTTATTTCAGTCGAAGCTGTCACCATCGAGCCGAACTTGACATATGAGGAAGAACCCATAAAGATAATTGCTAGAGAGGTTAAGGAATTAAGGAATAAAAGAATACCTCTAGTGAAGGTCCTATGGAGGAATCATAAGACAGAGGAAGCTACATGGGAGAGAGAAGATCATATGCGACAGCAGCATCCTCAATTATTTATATCAGGTGAAATTCGAGGACGAATTTCTTTTAAGAGGGGGAGAACTGTAATGGTCTATTTATTTAGTGTCTTTTTCAATGTCGATAATAGTGATTTACCGGTCTGTGAATAGTACCATCGGTCCGGGACTTGGTATTATTTCGGTCTGAAAAAATTACTATGCATGTCTAATGTTTCATTTAATAATTTTGGAGCATGTTTGCATGATTTAGGTGGGGAGAAAGTACTTCATGAATATTTTTGGAGAATTAAGGCATTAAATGAATAGTGTTTTCTAGTGTAGTATGTTAAGGAATAATTGAGGAATTATTTTTGTGGAGTTAATTTAATTAATTGGTGGAGTTAAATAATAATTAGAGGAGAATTATTTGAGAAATATTTAGAGTCATTGGATGAGAATACCTTGACTTGATCATAGCCATTCATTTGGCATAAACCTAAGAAGTCAAGTTTGACTTTTCTACTTAAAGTTACCACTCATCAACACTATTCACCTATAACATCCTGACCCGGCAAAGCGATCCTAAGAGGGCGAGTAGAGTATGGCTCCTGGCAAGCTTCTAGGATGGAAAGCTAGCTAAGGTAGTGGAATGCGGGACACAAGAATGAATCAGATCATATATCGAAAAGGGGGTAACTAATCATCAGAGGTGCTTTTTGGTGGAATGGCTGGAGAGTTGGAAGAACTCCAATGTTAAGCGTGTTCGCTTGATAGAAATCCTAAGATGGGTGACCTCCTGGGAAGTTTTCCATTTCACCTATGGGACAAAATCGTGCGGATCTTGCCGATCTAGTATGGGATGGAGCCGGCTTGATCCAAAGCGAACAATTCCTCTAGTGGTTGGAGCCAGCGCATTACATCACCCATCTTCTTCCTCTCTTCTCCACGCCACTTTAAGAATTAAGTAATTGAAATAAACCAAATATTAGTAATTGAACCTTAAAAATTAAGTAGAAAAAGTGAAAATTGGTGATTAGAAGCTAAGAAAATTGGAGTAACTACCCAAGTAAGTAAGTTGTGGTCTTTAAGTTTTATGAATTAATAAGTAGAATTTAAGGTTTAGACTTGTAATTGACGCATTAAGTCATGCTCCATCTATTTCTTTTGTTAATTTTTTATTTTAATGTGCATTTTTCTTACTTTGAAGAAGTTGAAGAACCTCTTCAAAAGGAAAGGAGAAAGCCAAGAATTGAGGCTCTCCAAGCTTCATTAAGTTTGTTTAAGAGGTTAGTGCAATAATACTTTCAAATTCTTTAAGTTTTCAATTTTCAGGTTTTGAATGATTTTTTAGAATAATGTGAATTGTGTTGGGGAATGAGTATTTGAATGTTTTTACATGATTTTCCATGTATTTTAAGCTTAACGAAATGCTTGAATGGGGAGAAGAACAACTCCTTACCCCTTCCCCTTGGTTGGCCGAACATCCCTAAGAGGAAGGCCTTTAATTTTGTTCTTTGCTTTTGATTTTCTTTGATGGTCAATGTGTTTTGGATTGGTATTCTTTCAAGGAAGTGTGATAATTTTGTAAAAGAACATTTTCCCTTTCTTTTCCAAGGTTGGCCGAACCTATGGTGGGTGAAGGACACATTGCATTCTTTGATTTCTATGTTAGATTTTAACTTAAATAAGTTTGTTAATAAGTAATTTCATGATGGTTAAAACCTCTTTCTTGAAGACAAAGGTTTGAGAACTTTTCCAAGACTTAAAGAAAGCTTGAAATGTGTAAAGATAAGCTTGTAAGACTAAATGTGTTAAGTAAAGGTTTTTTATTATTTTAACTAAGTACTTTTAACTTGAAATATGGTGTTTGATGGAAGGGAAACTCTTTCTCCTTTTTATGGCCTAAAGAGGCCGAACCACCCTAAGGTGGTAAGGCATGTGTTTTTGTCTTTTTAAACATTAATTTCTAAGTATTTTAGGTTGCGTATGTATGTGTATTTAAGAGACATGATTTTGATTTGGAACATAAGAAAGAATTGATAAGTATTTACAAGTTGTAAGTTAAGTAATTTTGAAATAATAAGCACTAAGTCATGAGATGTTTTGCAAAGGACTTATGTATAAGCAATAAGGTTATTTATAAAAGAATGGTTTTGATTTGGGGCTCTACTATGCATGGTTGAAATATGGTAAGATGAGATTTACTCTGTAAGATGAGCATGCTAGGCTTGAATGCCTCTTTGTTATGATATGAGCTATGATCATATGTTACGGTTATCATCCCTCTCTAGATAAGCGGACGCGCTTATTATACTCTAGTGGCGCTTCCACAGGCCACATCTCTGTCTCTAGTGGTGCTTTCATATGCCACATCTCTGTCTCTGATATCTCTGAAATCAATTCTGATTATATTTCTCTCAGTATACGTATGAGCCATTAACTAAGAATAAATCATGTCCGGTTACAAGAGAAATGGAACTATAATGGCATTTATAGAAATTTCCTTATATTTGACAAACTATGATTTTATGCTTAAGAATGAATTTAATTATGATTTTCGGAATATATTTATTGATTTGAATACTTTTGATGTTTTGTATTTGATTTAAGTAATTTTATGTTATGTAATGAATTTGTTGCTTAGGCAATCTCTTTTATTTATTTATTAAGTTGTTTAGCACTACTGAGTCTTCCACTCAGTGCGTTGATTTTCATCACGCGCAGGTTGTGAGCGGTAGATGCAACCTGAAGACCGGAGGCATAGAATCAGAGAAGAAATTCTATTTTTGTGTAGGACACAGAATGAGATGTAATTTTTGCATGTATAGACTTATTTTTAAGTGTTGAGGTTGTAAATATTGGATTTGTAAATTCATAAGAATTATGATTAATTAAGTAATAACTTCATATTGTAATTGTGGTGTATTATTATTAATAGATATTCTACAGAACGAATGATAAAATTGTATGTTAGAACCTATGAGAATGATTGAGTATTTAGAATGTTGTGTGACTAATTGAGTTGAATTGGATTTTTGGGAATTTGAAGGAGTAAATATTGGAAGTGTATATGTTTTCTCTGTGTGGCAAGTTGATTTTTAGCGAAAACTCTTGCGAATTTTCCGTAGTAATTTCCCTAAAACCTATATTTTCAAATTTTAATTACTTGCCTATCTATGAAAACTTAGTCACTTCTAATATATGATTTAGGTTATTAAGTAAGGCAAGACGGTGCTCCGGCACCGAATATGGCATTTGTCGTCTAGTCTTCTGGGATTAGGCGGTGGATGTTACACTTAGATCAGACCTAAGCACCTTCATCTCCCAAACTAGGGGCAACGCCCGAGTCTTGCAATCTAATCTTGGCTCGTGCATTGCTTCCACCTATCACCAAAAGCCTCAAATCAAACCTAAGCACCCCTGATCACCAAAAACCTCAAAATCTAACGTGAGCACCTCAGACTATCTGAAAGCCTCAAACCTGACCTGAGTACCCCAGACCCCAATAGTATATAATTCTAAGAACTTCTACAACAAATTTCTATTGATGCCCCTCTTTTGTTTGCTCTACTAGAGAACAACAACAATAATGGCTCTACTTAATGATTTTAGAGCACTAATGGAAGAAATGCTCTGAGAATAGGAGACTCATTTCCGGACAATGTTGACTGAAAAGAATAACTCCCTCCAGAATACTATTACTACTCAAAGAGAGACAATTCTGGGAGAAGTGAGAACCTTAATAATCGCCAATCAAAATGGCAATACTCCTCCAAATCAGATCGGGGGATCTAATGAATAGCACACCATTCCAACCAATGACAATCAACCTGCCTGAGGGTTGATCCCTGAAATAGGGGCTACTTCCAATGCCATTGCTACTCCAAGCCAGATAGGGGACGATTCTACCTCTCCGGACGTTAAGAAAATGATGGAAAAAATGGACTCCTTTGAGAAATTACTAAAGAGCATAAAAAAGTATGAAGACTTGATTGATGTAGATTCTCTCCCACTCTTCCCAGAGGCCAAGCTGCTTGCCAAGTTTAAAATGCTCGCCATGGACAAGTTTGACGGCACCATATGCCCCAAGAATCACTTGAAAATGTATATGGGTTCCCTCACTCCTCTCGGTGTAAACAATGAGCTCTTGGCTTAATTATACCAGTAATCTCTCACCGGTGCCGCTCTTCACTGGTTTGTTGCCTTGGACAATGATAAGAAGAAGACATGGGATGAAATATGTAATGCCTTCAACTAGCAGTATCATTATGATGTGGAGGTTAACATTACCATAAGGGACTGGAGACAACCGAACAAGGAGTCTAGGAATCTTTCTCTTCATTCCTTACCAAATGGAGAGGCAAGGCTGTCCAGATGCTTAACTGTCCTTCTGAATAGGAGCATATTGACATCATAGTCGAGAATTTACTTCCCTCTTACCAGAGTCACCTAAGGACCCAGGACCTTCCAAACTTTCGAGCTCTCATTGCCATTGAAACCAAAATAGAAGACCTGATCCAGTCAGGCCAGATTAAAGAGGATCAAACTTCTTCTCTAGATACAAGAAGCCATAAGCCAGTAACCATATAGTTCCTCTCATCCCTTAGAAAGGTGGCGAGGTAGCCAATCTGACCGGCCAAAGACAACTTCCTCCTCCTCCACCAAGACTAGTTGCACGAACAAACCAACGCAACTTCACAGATCTTAGGGTTTCTCTTTCATTTATTTTTCTAAAGGCTGTGGATGACAAGTTGATATAGCCCCTAGAACTTAGACCCTTACTGAATCCTATCCCAAACACTACAACCTAAACTCTTTCTACTCTTTCCATCAGGGACCTAGGCACAAGACTGATGATTGCAAGACCTTGAGACACAAGATCCAGGACCTATTGGAAAGTGGTTAGATACTTCCCATTTGACCCAAACCGAACATAAACATCAACCCACTCCCTCACCACAAGAACAACATCCACATGATCCACCAAGAGCCAGATTCTGACTTGGCCTTCCTGATCCACTCCATCATGGATAACTTATGCTGCATCATAGACCTAAATGACGTACTTGAGGAAATCAATGCTATTACTAAGAGTGAAAGGCAATAACCGTCTCCTCTTCTTGAAGCCTTACCTAATCTAGCCACCTTAGCCAAAGATGTGCCCAGTTCAAGTTCTAGACCACAGCCTAGGAATCTAGTCTTGGAGCAATTAAAAAAAAAACCAAGGCCAACATCTCTATATGGGGGTTGATTCAGTCTTCCTTTGTACATCGCCTAGCTCTAGTCAAAGCCATGAATCAGTGTCAGACAACTGTTGATATTACTCCATAAGCTTTGGTGGCATCCATGACAAGAAATCCTCTAGCATTGGCTCTCTATTTTTTAGATCATGAGATCTTGCTAGAGGATATCACAAACATGCTCTATACATCATAGTCCAAGCTAGGAGTAAGATAGTACCTATGGTTTTGATATACAATAGGTCAGCACTGAATCTTTGTCCTCTGAAAGTGGCCAGTTGTCTGGGTCTAACTGCTAAAGATTTTATGTCTTTCAATCAGATAGTGAGGGCATATGACAACAGCCGATGAGAGGTATTGGGCATGGTCGATCTAGAGGTCATAATCAAGTTTGCGGTCATGATTATCCCCTTCTAGGTGGTCGATGTCCCAGCTTGCTTCAATCTCTTTTTGGGAAGGAAGTGGATTCACAAGGCTAAAGTAATAGCCTCTTCTCTGCATTAGAAACTGAAGTTCCCCCATGGAAATGCGGTGATAACAATCAAAGGGGACTTGACGGGAAAATAAAAAATTCCTTCTTTGGCCCCATTATTGGAAATTCAGCTTAAGCCAGCAGTCCACCTACTGTTAGGGCTCTCCTTCGATTTAGTCCAGTTCATCGAAGCAGAATCGGGAAAAGATATCTTTCCAATGGACTTTGACACCCATAGTAATCCTCTGGTAGCTAACATGTTGAGAGCCATGTGTTGTCTTCCAAGAATGGGATTAGACCGTAACCAGCAAGGTATGGCCTCTGTAACACCCGCCGCCCAATCCTAAAGAACCAAACGACGGATGCCACATTCGGTGCTAGAGCACAGACTTATTATACCTGATGAACCCAAAATATACATTAGAAGTGGCTTAGTTTCCATAAGGAGGCAAGTAATATTTTGATAAAAATTGTTTTTTTAATAAATAAAAACATAGGGAAATTCCTACAAAAAAATTTGCAAGAGTT